>CM042327.1:27923169-28170669 GCA_023566125.1 Zingel zingel
CGGCGTAGATTTTACGCAGAAGTATAAATCAAGCTTAAGATGATCTAATTTACATAGAATATACATGGTGTGGTCACATGATATACATCAACATAACATATAATTAGTGTTCTCTAGCGCCACATAGTGGACAGAGGAAGTGTTACAAAATTTGCAATACGTCATTTTCAGTGCCACACACTCCACCCAGGAAATAATGGTAACTAACGCGCAGTGTAAGATGGTTATGAAATCCCACAACTGCATCAGTCGGCGTTCCGGTAGTCTATATCCACGACCGGATGTCCGTTACCTTCCTCTTTCTTTTTGTTAACTGCTCCTCAGATCTCTGCAGGGTAAGTCCAGACAGCTAGCTAGACTATCTGTCCAATCTGAGACTAAAACTACTTTTGAACGTACACAAATAAGTTCCTTCCCGAGGCCCATAGAGCCACCCAAGATGATTGCAATTGTTTTAAAGATAAACCAATAAACCAGAGCACATTTTTCTCCCATCCTGTGTAGACTAGCCAGACCTTCCTCCGCAGCACTGTGGAGGATAGTATGGCAATTCCAGACTAGCGTTCCGGCAGTACCCCCCAACGTGCAGGGAGGGGCGACGGCTCTCTCATCGCTGCTTGCGGCTTTAACTAGAACTGCGTTTACTGGAAAAAAAATACAAAATGATCCACATGTGCAGATAAAGTAGCTTTATTTTATTCAGAATCAAATACTTACTGTATTCGCAGCAATAACAAAGGGTGCCATTGGCCACACAGACTCACAGAAAACAAAACGTGTTGAAACGTATCAAAATGCCTATAAAAGTTCTAAAACAATTTGATCAGACCTAGACGTATCGTAATGAACTTATTAGCATTCTATCTGTGCCAATGATTTGCTAAATCTGAGCCTTGGAACTATGAGGAGTCCGTAGCAAGACACAGGAGTAGAATTAAAAACTGGACTGGAACCAGAGACGTTCATTGTTCTGTATGATTTTTTTGTTATGTTAAAGATCATTCTGTCAGTATTTGTTTCTTCTCTTCTCAGGTTCTTAGCAAACCTCCCAGAATTGAAGTGCCTGCTCAAAGTCAAACCTGTATTTGACAAGTAAGTCAAAGAAAACTTTGGTCTGAGCCGGTGATATAGAACATTATTATTTTACATAAATAGAAATCTTTTTGATGATTTTACTTTTTAATAAACAATGTTTTTTTTCTTCTATTTTTGCCTTAAAATTAGGGATGTTGAAGAAGCCAAGACGGTTAAAGGGTAAGTAAAGGGTACCAAAACAATTTGAAATTCATGAATTCTGATAAACTACTGAGACATGGACACAGACTCACTCTGGTCTGATGTCGTTGTAGGTTCCGTCACTTTGTCTTCAACAACGATGACTGTAGGGTTTTGGACATGGACACGCCCCGTGGAGGCTTGGTGGCAGAATTTAGACACATGGTAGGAAACTCCTCAAACTGCTGTACCTTCGAAACGTGGACTTGAGTTAAATTCATAGACTGTATAATATTAAAGGACAAAGCATCCGGTTCAGCAAAGTGCTGTAAATGCGGAAGTGCCTTAAACCTGCGTTCTATCAGAATTCCAGCAGGGGGCGACACGTGCGTTTGCAAAAGGAGGTCGGTTTCTGTAGAGGTCTATGAGAAAGTGACCCACTGCTTACTTGATTTATTACCTCAGTAAACATTTTATAATTAGTTTCAATCGCCAGTTTTAAGTCTTCTGCAATACAGAATGATGTTAATTTTTTGAATTATGGTCTTGTTGATTTTAAAATAGGCGATAAAACAGAGGGTATTTTAGGGCATGGCTATGATGTGATTGACAGTCGACCTATCTTAGATGTAATATAACTATGGGACAAAGATATATTTAAAACCTAGCAAAGCTAAATCTTACCTCGAATTATGTATGCTAGCTTTCAGCAGCAGTTGCATCCAGATTGCCAGTGAAAGTGTGTAAGGTAATGTAGAATGTAAGCAGCGTTGCCAATTCTCAGCTAACGTCACAGTCAGATAGCGCCCAACAGTCTATGGCTCCTCCCTCACTCCTCCCTCACGTCTAAAATCGTCACATCCGCAGCCAAGATGGCTGCGCCTGTAACGGAAAACTCGACTACTCATAGCAGATCTCCACAAACCAATGGGTGACGTCACACATGCGCTGTCCATTAATATTAACAGTCAATGGTTAAACTCTGTCATCAAACAAACATATAGCTTTGTATTTTATGAACAGTACATGTAATATAATGCATACATCAATAAACATGGTAGAGTATATAATGAGTGCATTTTCAATTTTCTTTTTCAGTCACTTAAACATAAACCAAAAGCCAAAGGATCCTGTGAGGTAAGATGAGACATTCAAATTCAATTAACTGCTATTTGTAGGTAGGAACCAGTACAGTCTATTGTATGAACAAACACTTGAAATAGTTTTAACAGTCTATGTTGATACTCTTATGTATAAGTCGCCACAAATTTATTTTAAATTAGATTCTGGGGGTCAAAGTCACTGTGACCTCACAAAACGCATTTTTGGCCATAACTCAAGAATTTCTACACTAATTATGACATTTCAGAAAAATGTCTAATAGGATGAAATGATGTGGTGATGACTTCATCATAATGTTCTAAAAAAGAACAACATTTCTGGACATTATTCAACGCCATCACTCAGGAACAGAAGGGGAGATGTTTGGTCGGATACTGAATCTGTGACTAATCTTGTTTAGATCTTCTGTGCTGGCGGGTTGAAGATGGGTGTGTGAAGCATCCACGCTTTCCTAAAAAATACACTTAACCCCTGTGTTGTCTTCCCCTTGACCATGCAACTTTTAGTTTTTCTGGGTCAAAATTTTAAACTTTTTTTTTTCAACATTTTGGTCACTTTTCCCGACGTTTTTGTTGCTTGAAAATGGCTAAAATTTTCTTCATCAACTCTTGTCCCCGGGTCAACTTTGAGCCATTTTAAAAGTTTCTATATCAGACATTTGGGTTTCTTTCAACCAACTTGTCAAAAAAAAAAAAAAAAAAAAATTCATGGATGGTTCCATACAAGGCTTTTCACAAGTAAAACAAATGATCAGTTCACTATTTTCATTGAATTTGGGTGTTTTATTCAATGTTATAGCACTTGAAAAAAAATTGTTTAAAGAATGTTGACATTTTTTTACAAAAAAACCCCAAAAACTTTGGGGGGAAAAAATGGCCGTCGAAAAGCGACCAAAATGTTGAAAAAAGTTTTAAATTTTGACCCAGAAAAACAAAAAGTTGCATGGTCAAGGGGAAGACAACGCAAGATTTCTTCAAAGTCTTCACTACATATATGAGTCTGGACAGACGGAATGTAAACTTCAACTTGACTGGTTGGCAGAGGCACACATGTACAACCACAAGGCAGTAATTCTAGTTCAGCATTGTGTTAGATTTTAGTATTTTCTCCCACACACTACTTCTACATGCTTGTAAATTACAATATCAAACCAGTATTTTTTTCCCTTCTAAAACCACGTCTCTTTCGTCTTCATCAGAGTCATCTGATAGTCACTGAAGAACTCCACATCATTAAGTTTGTGACAGAGTTTCAGCATGCTGGACTGAAATTTGACATCGAGGTGAGTCCAACATGACACTTCATTTCTGTGTGCTCTTTGCTGCCGAGCTGAAGCTCTTGTTGGTTGAAGAGAAGCTACTATTTGAGCAGAGCCAGGCCGTTTTATTGAATGGTCTCCTCCTCCTGTGTTGGTCCAGGCCAGCTCTCTGCCTGTGGTTGTCATCTCCAGTACCAATCAGGTGGTCAGTGCCTGGGCCTCGGTCATGTGGTGCAACATGCTGTCCATCAGTGAACCCAGGGTAAAGCCATCACACCTCAACACAACAAATAAACACTCTCATCTTCTGTTTGGCTCCATGATAAGACATCCAAACTACACCAACCAAACAGTTGTACCAATGCATTTTGGTCCTATGCTTGGATTTACAGATGACCATTTTCTTTATTTCATATTTCCAACCGTCTTGTCTTTAATCCCATTTTATGTCATTTATTTATTTATTTAACAGGGACAATGCTCATTAACCCTTGTGTTGTCTTGTGTTTTTGTTTCTTCCGGGTCAAAATTTAAAATTAAAATTTTTTTTTTTTTTTCAATGTTTGGTGTTTTTGCGACACTTTTGTCGCTTTTCTGACATTTTTGTCACTTTTTTCAACGACCTTTTATCAATTTCTTTTCAAATGCTATAAAATTGAATAAAACACCCAAATTCAATGAAAATAGTAAACTGATCATTTATTTTACTTGTGAAGAACATTGTATGGAACCATCAATGTTATTTTTTTTTTTTTGACAATTTGGTTGAAAGAAATCCAAATTTCTGATATAGAAACTTTCTGAAAATGGGTCAAATTTGACCCGAGGACAACAGGAGGGTTGATCAACAGCAAAGCAACTGTAAATGATCCAGATATAGCTAAGTAGGCTAATTTTCATCTGTTGTCCCTGGCCAGTTTGAAAATGGCAACCTAAAAAAAAAAAAGGCAACTTAAAAAAAAAGTCTGTCACTTTGTTCTGTAGAACCTGTCATTGTTTGTGGACCCTCCTCCACTCACCTGGCAGCAGCTGTCGCAGGCTCTGAGCTGGCAGTTTTTTTGCGCCGGCCAACGGGAGCTCGACCAAAACCAGCTCTCCTATCTAAGAGACAAACTTGTGGGTGAGTGTTTGACCGCTGCTTCCATCCAATTAAACCGTGTCACGTTCCAAAAAGATAGATATTCATCTAAATTGATTCTACAGAACGTTAAATAAAATGCACTGCACTTCCACATAGGATCAGTATTGGAGACTGGGAATTTTTTTATGTGAACTTCCATATTAAAGGGATAGTTAGGCATTTTGGGAAATATGCTTATTCACTTTTTTGCTGAGTGGGATGAGAGGTTTGATATACACACACTGTGGTGTCTTTGTGATAAATATGAAGCTACAGCCAGAAGATGGTTAGCTCAGTTTAGCAGGAAGACTGGACAGCTAGCGTCTCTCTCTCGCTGTACAAAAACTGATGATTAAAAGCAACACGTTGTGGTTTTACCGGGTGTTATGTACTGGAGGATTTCTTGGCTGGCCACCGTGACTTCTTGGAAATCCCCGTGAAAATACTTTCTTATTTGTATAGATTAAACAAAGGAGATGTAACACATTAATATATGAGCTTCGGAGGTTTTGGGAGGTGGATTTTGTTACCTTTGGACAGAGTGTTTGACTTAACCAGGCTAGCTACGTCCCCATTTCCAGTCTTTATGCTAAGCTAAGCACAGCTTCTGTACCTTCATACTGCACAGACATGAAAGTGGCATCAATCTTCTCATCTAACTGAAGAACCCTATTTCTAAAAGTGTCATCTCTAATGATATGAGAGAAAAGTAAAACAAATCTTTTTTGGAAACTGTCTCAATAAAACAATATTAACATTGTACATATATATGTTTGTCTATCAGTAGGATTTAGTGCTCATACTGGCCCTCATTTATCAACATATATCATAGAAACCAGCGCAGATATGAGCGCAGAAATCCTTTTACGACAGGCTTCACGTGTGATTCATGAAACGTTCGTATCACACCAATCGGAGCGTAAGAATGGTCGTACATTGATAAATGCAGCGGCTGGAAACAATCGTAATTTAAATATCATGCCCCAATATATTCTCGGTTTTGAGGCCTCGCCCCTACAATTTACAACATGGCGAGACGTAATCTGGCTGAACAGCGGCACTTTTCAGAGGTGGAGATTGAAACCCTGATATCTCAGGTTCATTTGCACTAACGTGTGTAGTATTTGGCAGCCTGAAAGCTGTTATTAAAGGCTGTAGAAATAATGCGGAATGGAAAGAGATCACTGATGCAGTCAACAGTGTTAAATCGGACTCCAGCTGAAGTTTATTTAATTTATACATCCTTGCCATAGTAATATACAGGCTTAAATATTGCAATATCTTAGGCCTACATGGTTTACTATATTTAAATAAACACACAGTAGCGGAGTTTATGCAGTTTTTTTTATTTTACTCGTTTTTTTCATGAGTCGGAACCAGGCAACAGCTGTGAGGGAGAGCGCGTGTCCTCAGCCCCCCCCCCCCCCCCCCCCCCCCCCCCCCCCCTGACCACCACCCCGTCTGCTGACAGCAAAGGGGCTGGAAAAACAAGCCGAAATAACTCTGTCAATGGCAGAAATAAATTGTTCACTTGTGGCCATTAACGACACTCAAAGAGAACGAAAACCTGAAGAATAAATAAAAATGTTGTGCATCGTCATGTTTCCTGTATTGAGTAGGCTATCATTGCCAAACATAACACTATACCTTTTAAAAGCGAGGAATAATCTCCTGTCTCAGTCGTATAGCCCCACTTGGGGCTGTGCTGGACACTGCTCTCTGGGCATCAGGTCATCTGGCTCCAGAACCCCACAGGCTAAAACAATGTTGCAGACTTTTTCTGCCGTGTATAGTAGGGTTCCCCCGCTGATGCTAGACTGAGCCATCGATCTGCCCTTAATCAAGCCGATGGGGCGTACAGTGCGTACGTGTGCACTGTTGTACCGGCGAATAGAGGTCTTTTAAAAGAGCCAGATCTGCCATTGCTGATAAGTGATCAACTGATGACTTCTCCTTCTCCTTTTAAACTGATTATATGCTGCACCGCAAGTCCACACTGACTCCAAAACTTACACGTACACGAGTTCAGACCAGACGTGAGATTTTATCGCAACCTACGCTCACGTTCAAATTGATAAATGCTGAGCTTTGCGTAGGAATCGGCGTACGCCCGTCCTACACCTGTTTTAGGTCGTACGCACGTTTCATAAATGAGGGCCATTATGCTCCTTTTCAGGTTCATAATTGTATTTAGAGGTTGTATCAGAATAGGTTTACGTGGTTTAATTTTCAAAAAACACCATATTTTTGTTGTTGCAGCTCCTCTTTTTACCCTGTGTGTTGAGCTCTCTGTTTTAGCTACAGAGTGAGACTTCTCACTTCTGTTCTATCTTTGTTGGGAGTCGCACATGCTCAGTAGCTAGGTAAGGACTACTAGCCAGTCAGAAGCAGAGTATGAGGGCGTGCCCTGACAGTACCTAGGTAAGGACTACTAGCCAGTCAGAAGCAGAGTATGAAGGCGTGCCCTGACAGTACCTAGGTAAGGACTACTAGCCAGTCAGAAGCAGAGTATGAGGGTGTGCCCTGACAGTACCTAGTTAAGGACTACTAGCCAGTCAGAAGCAGAGTATGAGGGCGTGCCCTGACAGTACCTAGGTAAGGACTACTAGCCAGTCAGAAGCAGAGTATGAAGGCGTGCCCTGACAGTACCTAGGTAAGGACTACTAGCCAGTCAGAAGCAGAGTATGAGGGTGTGCCCTGACAGTACCTAGTTAAGGACTACTAGCCAGTCAGAAGCAGAGTATGAGGGCGTGCCATGCTAGCAGCTAGGCGAGCATTATAACATGTGTTCCAAAGTGACCACGTTTGTCTCTGAAGTAAAGGCTGGACTACAATAGAGCTGTTTGGAGCAGTTTGTGAACAGTGTTTTCTGTTGGAGATGGTCAGTCCCTTTGGGGGGGACTTTGGGCTTTTTCACTTTGTAAACCTATAACATGCACAAAAAGATATATAACACAATAAAGGAAAGGGGAAAAGCTAAAAAGCATAATATGAGCACTTTAAGATTGTGTTATTAATGTAGTAAGTAGGTTCTTGAATTAAACCTTGCACTCAGTAAAGGATGTTGGGCTCTACTTTCATGACATTTCTAATCTACCTGTTGCTTTCTTCACAGATGATCCTGATGGTCTGGTTCACTGGGGCAAGTTCTCCAAGGTGAGTGTTGAGTAAGATTCTTGTTATACGGTAGTTAAAACAGTTGGTCCAACCTGTAGGACTTCAGTGTGCCTGTGTGTGTTTATGTGTTGACTTTTTCTTGTGTGGACAGAATGAAAATGCCTGGATTTGGATCGATGGGATCCTGGATTTGATCAAAAAACACTTGGTGGATCTTTGGCGCGATGGGTAAGACACACCCCGAGTCATCTCACTCAGGTTTTACTGTTTGGTTAATTGTATCATTCACAATAACTATTAGGGCCGGGACGATATGCTTTTGTCCTGATTGGATTCTTTCACGATACATGGGTGCTGATTTGATTTGTATTGCGGTTTTCATTAATGGCCATTCTAGAAGTATCGGTATTCCATAGTATTGAGTATTGGGATTGTCTTTTTCCTTCTTTAACAAAAACAAAAGTTGAATAATACTTCTAAAGCCAATATATCATGAGACATTTTCTAAAAAAATGTTTCGAAGAAGCATGCACATCACATGTCAGTCAGTCAGACAGTCAGTCAGTCTGACATTAATTTCATTTGTAAACAAGAACATAACATTTTGTGCATTTTCTGCTTTTGCTCTGTTTTGCTGGAGCCGGATATAACGTAGTCTGCGTCTGTGATACCGTACAAACAGAACATATTTAGGGGAATCCTTGGTTAAAAAAAAAAATCATAATTCTAGGGGAAATAATCAGTTATAAATTGTCGTGAAAAAAAATCACGATCCCCTCACCCCTAATAACTATCACATTAAAGGTGGTCTGAGCAATGTCATACGTTTTTTAGGCTGCTACATTTTTTTTGTCACATACAGCAAACATCTCCTCACTATCTGCGAGCTGCCTGTCCCCTGAACACACTGTAAAAAATGCGGTCTCTGTAGACAGCCCAGGCTCCACAAACGGCAACAAAAACAAACTGCGCCAACCTGCACCACCAAACATAACAAACAGTGTTCCAGCCAATAACCGACAAGAAGGAGTTGGTTGAGCCATCACCGCAGCAGCGTTAGCACATAGGCTACTTCCACAAGGGGGAGGGAACCTTTTAAATATGAGACGGTGGTCCACAACCAAACAATGAAGGAGAGCGCTGAAACAACAACCCAGTCTCCCAGTGTTAGTACACTATGCTTCCTAGTGAACTAAACTCCCGCCATGTTCTGTGTGTGGCTTTCAGATTCATCATGGGGTTTGTGAGCAGGGAGAAATCCGAGGTCCTGTTGCAGGAAAAACAGAGCGGGACCTTTCTGCTCCGCTTTAGTGAGAGCAACAAAGAGGGAGCCATCACCTTCAGCTGGGTTGAGCACTCCAATGGTGGTATGTTTCTGTACATGTACGAGTGTTTGGACAAAATGTTTTCCAAGACCAATACTGTTTTTATTTATTTTTTTCTTCTTCCTCAGACTGATGATACAGGGGCTCTGCGGGGTCTTGAAAAGTCTAAAAAAAAGTCATAAAATCAATTTTAAACATGTCTTAAATTTCCCTATGTCCATGCAATGCTAGTGCTCAATGAAATGTTTTTTTTTTATTGCGTCGTGTTGTAGTTCTCTCTTTCGCTAGTCCAAATACCACCACAAAATGGTAGGAGAGTTAAATACAGTGGATCAAGTATATGATGACCGTCTGGCAAAAATGACACAGAAAATAATTAGGGATCCGGGTCACCCTCTTCATGGTAATTTGACGGGTAGAGTTATGGAACGTAGTGGTAGGCTAAGGCCTCCCGTGACACGAACTAAGCGGTATGCTCTCTCTTTTATACCTCAGACTATCAGACAGCACAACAAGCACTTTAAACGTACATTTTTTATAAATTTTGTATTTTATTTATGTATTGTATTTATTGTATTGTATTAGGCGGGTATGAGCACAAATATAATTTGCTTCATATGTACAGATCATTATTACTCCGTGTCGCTTTGATTCAAGTTTTAATAATTGTATTTACTTTGCAAGTACTTTTGTGACTCCACATTTTGACATACTTTTTGGTCGTGATATAGGTCTTAATTTCCATACAAAAAGGTCTTAAGTCTCAAATTTGACTTGTTGAAACCTGCAAAAACCCTGTGATATCTATGTGGTGCTTGCAATCACTTTAAAATGTTTTTGCTGTTACAATGCAAAGAATTTTAATATTTCTAAGGTAGAAAACCTTATTACTTAGAGCTTTTTCACACTGAAATGATGGTCATGTCACAGCCAGAGTTTGCTTGGTTGTCACTGGCCCAGTTTGTCTCATGCCTAATAGCAGACTGACCCTGCATAGCATGTGTCTTCTTGTGTTTGCTTACTTTTCGTTCTGCATGTGTTTCCCCTGTAGACACCCATGTACATGCCGTAGCTCCCTACACCAAGAATGAGCTGTCGAGCAGTTCTCTGCCCAGCATTATTAACAACTACAGTCTGAGAGCCAAGAGGAACATGCACCGGAACCCTCTGATCTATCTTTACCCAGACATCCACAAAGACACTGCCTTTGGACACTACGACAACACCATAAGTACTGGCTCTTTCTCACTTTCCCCCCGAGAACAAAGTGACTTTATTTACCCAGAACAACAATAAAAGAATTTGTTTCATGATGTTGATTAGTCTTTTTCTACTCAGGACTACAGGAATTTAAATTCCTAAATACATGTCGTTATTCCAGAACACTAAACCATTGTCTATTACAAGCGGTATTTCATAACAATGTGCTGATTTCACCTCTGTGCAACAGTTGAAGAAAATGAGATAAACATGAGCCCTGTAATGATCTGTAATCCTCTGTCATGCAGAAATGTCGGCACCTAACAAGGATGGCTACGTTCCCAAAAAAACTGCGTACGTCTCAGAGTAAGTAAGACAATAATAATGAAACAAGAAATGCATCAAGAGTTCTACGCTTTGCATCACATATCTTACCATATCTACAGCCGTTCCTATCATGGAGAAAATGGGGATGCTTTCAAAATGCTAAATCCCAATATAAATAATAATATAAGCAATATTCATTATTATTTTATTGTTCAATGCTGTATAGGAGAAATTGGGACTTATTTTTTTATGATTTTCCTCAGAAATCCTACGCCACCTCCCTCTCCACCTGTGGAGACGCCCGTTATGGACATGGACGTAGACGTAGAACCAACAGTGGGTTTGACATTGTTTTTCAGTATTTCCCTATAGCAGCCTTTTATTTTTTATTTTTTTTTTAGCCACCTGGGGGCAGCGGATCAAGCTGCTAACACAACATCGACATATCGGCAATATCAAAATAACATTTAATCAACTCCCTTCTAACTTTTAAGCCAGATACGGTCAAAGTTGAGTGCTCGGTTTTCCTGGTGAACTTTTGAACCCAGTGGTACCTTATTTATCTCTCTGTAATAAAAAAAAAAAATTTTAGTTGTGAAAAGAAGTCCGTACGGATCATCTATGTTACACCACTACATGTTCAACGTCACATTAACAAATTATTGATCAATAGAAAATGTATTTCTAAAGGGCACCTGGGTAGCTCACCTTGTAGAGCGTGCGTCCATATACAGAGGCTCAGTCCTCGCCGCAACGGCCGTGGGATTGGTTCCAACCAGCGACCCTTTTCTGCATGTCATTCCCACCTCTCTCTCCCCCCTTTCATGTCTAAGATGTTTATCAGAGGCCTTTTTTAAGATTATCTTTTGGGCATTTTAGGCCTTAATTGTTGACAGGACAGCTTAGACATGAGAGAGGGGGAATCACATGCAGGTCTGAACCGAACCCACGGTCCGCTGCACCGAGGACTGAGCCTCTGCATATGGATGCGCGCTCTACCAGGTGAGCTACCCGGGCGCGCTACTGCTACAATTGAGGTAGATGAGAGCAATAAGACGAATAAAAGTAAAGTTGGGAGCAATAACGCCAACAAAGAGCGGTGTGAGGAACAGCGGAGTTGGGTGACGATTCTCTGTGGATTCAACACTTCTCACATTGCTATTTGAGCCATTGTTTATCTGAAAATATGAATTTATTCATATTTCGTTCATCAGTTCATTTAGATAAACAAAATGTTTGTTTCCTTGTAGCTGGAGGCTCAACAGCTGCTTCAGGAAGTCCTCACCGAATTACTCGACTTACCGGGAGATGACATTTGGCATTCTTATCAAGCAATGGCACAAACTCAGATCGACAGATCGTGCTGATTTTGGTTACCCCTTTGAAAATGTGGCAGGTCAGTGTGTCACAATCAGGAAGTTATCAGATTGAGATGTTTTATTCTTGAAGTACAACATGATGGAATGTTTTCAGTTCAGGTGTTAGTAATAGCCTACTATAAAAGGTTAAAATGTTATAAAAAACTATGATCAATATGTATGAGCGTACTTATTTAAAAATTCTGCTAAATGTATATATTGTGCAAAGCTACAAGTTAAGATATTTAGGCAAGCTAAGAGGTAGTTCTAATAAAATGTGGGGTGATTTTCTGATGTATTGTTTTAAAGTAAAGTTTACTTGCACATGATTACTTTTCACTCTCAGGAATATTTTTAGAAGAAGATTAAAATCCCAATGCTGTGTGTGTAAACTCCATACTGTACTGTATATGTTCTTTTCTTTGTTTATTGAAATAAACCCATCTGAATACATGCCAGTGCCAAAGACCATCTGCATTAGACAGGACTGAACCTATAGTAACAACTTGATTTATACAGAGGAAAGCACTAACACATTCAGTGGCCCCCTGTGTTGACTGCTTGTTTTCAGTTTCCTGTTCACGTGTCCTGACCCCTTACATCACCTGTCGCACACAAGCTTGCACTGCTGAAATATACCAAGCCTTTTTTTCTTTCAGAAATCCATTCAATTTAAGGAAAACCATTTCGTCTGAAAATCTAGGAGCTGCACAGCACAATACACTTACTGAAATATGTGTCCTTTTGTATAGTTAGTAGTACTTGGCCACATGTTTCAGCACTTGTGTAAGTGTGGAGTCCATAAGAGTGAGTTTAAGCCCCTCCTTCAGATTTCACACATGGGATGGAGCCTGAAATCGCTGACAATGTATCTGACACTTCAAGTTACTGTCTTCTGACATTATTACATGTTTGTTTAGCATTTTTAATATACAAGTTGAATTGAAAGGAGTGCCTATATTTTCACTCATAATAATATGAAAAGATATACAAGTTGAATTGAAAGTAGTGCCTATAATTTCACTCATAATATGAACAGAACACAAAATTCATATTTTCCATCAAAAAACTCAAACTCCTTAATATATGTTAATGTACTGTATCCTGAATATTTATGGTAAAAAGACATATTAGGCATTTAAACATTTGAGGATGCCCCTTTTTGTTATTTTACTGAACTATCTCAACTCTCCGATGGATTGCTATGACATTTGCACCACCGTGAGACTGCGTTTATGACTTGAGATTGTATTGGGTGAATGCAGCATCTTTCTCTCTGTCTAAACAAGGACAATTGAGAATAACACTAGCACTTTTCCTTTGTGACAAGCCCTGCTGTGTTCCGTTTACTGTGTGATTCACCTGTGTGTCTCTCTGACTCTGCAGGTTATTTAAGACTGGCTGCAGTGCAGCTCGGAGCTCTCTCTGCTGTTCCAGCTCTCTTTGCTTCTCCTTTGGTCGGGTTATGTTGCTAGTTGATCAGTATGCGTTGTCTACACTTTACACTCATACACACACACACACACACACTTACACCACTGCCTTTACTGACACCCCACCTCAATAATCTGTTAATTCGGTCTAATTTGGTTTACAAAAGTATGTTTTTTTTTTTTGGTGCTTTTCCCTTTGTTAGACAGTGGCAGTGGATAGACAGGAAAGGGGGAGAGAGATGGGGGATGACACGCAGAAAAGGGCAGCAGGTTAGATTCGAACCTGCACCGCTGCAAAGGACTCAGCCTACATGGGGCAAACACTCTTACTGGGTGAGCTAGAGGCCGCCCCTATGTTTTTGAACATCTTGTTTAAGACCAGGAGAAGTTTGTGTATTGTTGAAGGCCAGGGTGAGCGTGTGTGTAAGAATAGGCCCTCTATAGTTCGTAACAGCGGTAGGCATTGATGCGCTGTTACATGATACCAGCCACTTGATTAACAACAAAATGGCAAAGAAGGAAAAAGGAGGCCAGAAACAACTCGGATTGCGAGGTTAACTACACACATGGCATGTATCAGATCCCAGCCATGCTTTTTAGGCAAACCTTTCTCATGATCATATAAGGTTACGAATGTAACTACGGTTCTAAGAATGATGGATGACTCGACTGCTAAGGTTCAGTGTTCAGCACTGCCTCTTGCGGTCAGTAAGGATGATATAGAACTGAGGGGCTAGTGAAGTAAAAAAGAGCCAGTTAAAGAGGAGAAACCAGCATATTATTTAAGTTACCTCATTGGAGTTAATGTATATAACTTTGTTGTTCAATTATTTAACTAATTTATACACATTTACAGTATGTAAAACTATATGTTGACTCATCATCAGTTAGTCTGTTATTGACACTTGTGACTTCTGGGGCTCCATAGTGACCCGTATGGACTTTTTTCACAATCTTTTAAGATCAAACAATAAGAATCACTATTGTGAAATTGAAGCAGTCATGCACATTTTGAATGAGATCACATTCTGTATGTAAAATATATATATATAAACATATATTCCAGTGTTGAGGAATGTTACAGCAGCATTACTTGAATCCTGTTGAGAGATTTTGTTTAGTTCAGGTCACAGTAATTACACAGCATGCATTGTTCATATTTATATCAAACTTAAAGGTGGAGTAGGTAAGCCTTCTAAAACTAACTTTCTGTCATATTTGCTAAACTGACCCTATGTTCCAGTAGAACTACATGAAGCAGGTCATTTAAAAAAAATCCGGCTCCTCTGGCACCACCTACAGCCTGTAATGCGATTTGCAAAAATCCACCGATCCCTGTTCAGATGCACCAATCAGGGCCAGGGGGGGTGTCTAACTCCGTGTCAATCACTGCTCATGCACACTCATTCATTCTCCCTTGTGGGGAGAGGGGCTTAGGAGACCGTTTTGGGCTTTAGCAGAAAGGTGGAAGGAACTGAAAAGTTGTCAATGTTAAAAAATGTTTGGCTAAGTCCTGGATCTTTGCAATCCTACCTACAGCACCTTTAATGCCATTGGGTAAAATCCATTACATTCTAACAGTACAGTCATTGCCGTTGGTTTAGATTAGATGTGTGTGAAAGAGCATTTGGAAATAACTTTCTACTGCATAGGTAACATCAGAATACTAAAGTAAGAATTTCTGAAAGAAGTCCATTCAGATTGGTAGTTGTCAAAAGTTTCATAAATTGTCCTGGTGCTGCTGAAATGGGTCTGGGCAGGAAAACCCAACAATGTGATGGCCAATGAAGCCTATGATGAAACCAATTAGCAAAAGTGTGTATTCTTAATGTGGAGTTACAGAATATAGAAATATATAAAGGACTTTGGTTGTGGATGTTGTTGACAGGAAGGGATGGAGGATGTGGGAGAAAAGCAGATGACCTGCTAACTTATGAACATTATCAACATTTTTTGTCAAGTTTAAAAACCAGCAGTGCAAACACAGAAAACATACAACAAAAATAAAGAAACCAAAAAATGACACAATCTTACATCTTTAGATGAATTTTACTTTTTAAAAATTATCTCTGTGAAATAAATACAGTGCTTCTATTGCAAGTGTTGCCACTGAAAAATACATTCGGAGTACAATCTTTCAAAGGAGACAAAGCTTCATAAAACCTGCTGCTGACCTCGCAACATTCAGGAGAACAATCGGAGAATAGATGCAGCTATATGGAAACCAAACAGGCACATAACTGCAGCGTCAGCATAACGCCTGTGAGCCTTTACACATTTACACAAACACAGACGCATTATAAAGTTTATATCAGAATTTCCGAACACCTCACTATCTCACAAAACTAATACAGCTGGAGTATTAACCCAAATATTTCTAGGTAGAGAATAGTATAACATGAACTATACTGGAACTAAACTAATACACTTTGATACAATCTATATCCTGGGGTGCCATAGATGTGATTTACAGTACTGAAACCAGAGGTGGGAGTGAGTCACAAGCGAGTCTCAAGTCACTGTTGTGAGAATCAAGCAAGTCAAGTCGAGTCTCTGCTTTCAGCGGCATCAACGGGTTGCTGCGCTTCGGTAGCCGTCATGTTGAATGTAAACAAAAAGCTGCTCGCTGTCGCTGCGCTATCGTCATCGTGTAAAGCCCGCCTCAACAGTTGTGATTGGTGTCTCGATTTGGGAAAAATCGGAAATAGGTTTGAATGGGCACTTGGCCAGACTGACTTACAGAGCAAATCTCAAATTTGCCGGAAGCTCGTCAGGGTTTACCCAGGCTAAAACTCCGGTGGATTTCTGAGGACTATGGTTAACTGCTCCTCAGATCTCTGCAGGGTAAATCCATACAGCTAGCTAGACTATCTGTCCAATCTGAGTTTACTGTTGCATGACTAGAACAACTTTTCAACATACACCAAAACAAGTTCCATCCTGAGGCTATTTTGATATTAGAAGCACTTTTCCGGTGAGCGCTGAGCGTTACTGCGCAGCCTCCAACTGAGAGAGACGACGTAGATGTGATGTGAGCAACGTGTCTGAAAGTTGGAAGTCTTCTGGTAGCTGAGCCAAGAGAAATCTCAATCATTCCCAATCTAGCAGAGACGGAGAGCGTAGGTATATGTAAGGAGATAACATAGGCACAGGCTAATTATTGCTAACTAAAATGCTAGTTAACATTAGTAATTAAACTTAAACAGCTAATGTGAGTTGAAACTGCCTGCGAGCTTATCCTGTACTGTACGGTAATTCCTCTACTGTGAGACAGTAAGTCGCGTGGTTATGACACAATCGTTAGCCTATTTTTACAAAAACGTCTGCAACGGAGCCATAACGTGAGGTACAAGGTAATGGAGCCTTTTATACATTGTCGTGTTTCTTTAGAAATAAACAATGGACAAATAGAGTCTTTAAACACTTCAGATGTAAAGTTATTCGCTGTCAAAGTGGCGCCAAAATGAATGTCAGTCAATGGAGGTGATGGCCTGGTAGCATCAAAATGGCGCTGTAGGAGCTACGCGGTCCGAGGAGAAGCTTACCCCCTTGGGTTGGCCTCTGCCGGTCTGCTGCACTCTGGAAAGTTGCCAGCTTTGCCAACATTGCACAAAAAAAAATCACCCAATCATGTTTCAAAAACAAAACGTAACTTCTCAATAGTTTGAAAAAAGCAAATATTACATTGTATTACATTAATAAAAAGTCCTTTCGAGCGGTCTCAAGTCTGAGTCAAGTCTCAAGTCTTTAATACCAAGTCAAGTCGGGTCGTTTGTCAGTGTAAGTCAAGCAGAGTCCCCCACCTCTGACCGACACATGACATGAGTAATATACTGTAAGCACTGCATTACAGATGTCCAGATATTGTATCATTTGTTTAAACAGCATTGATAAGACGCTCACTCACACACACACAACACACACTGCGTTATGATAGAGGCAGGGGAGAGACATGAAGTAGAGCAGCGACGTACAGCCACAAAAGCACAACCAGACGGGACACAGCAACAATAACTAATTCACCAGACATATCCAAAGTATGGTCACTAATGTATAAAGTTGTTCAAGCACAATGGTCCACCTAAAGTATGTTGGATGTGTGCAGCAGGTCTACAGCAGGCTGTCCAGGCTCTTCTCAGCACTCTCCTTGTCGTCAGCCCCAGCAGGCGGGCTGTATTTCTCATTGTGTTTCTGCAGGATGGTGACCACGTCGTGGTGGCCAAAGTGCACCGCTTCTTCTATCGGCGTGTTCCCCCATCTGTACAAAGGAAATAGGCCTATTGGTACATCAGAAAACACTGGGTGGGAAATAGGGCATGCGTACACAAACAGTATACATCATTGCGCAGTTCACACAATACTAGTCTGGATCAACCGAAGTATATTTCCGGGATAATTGTCTGGATGCCCCTCACCTTCCGCTCTCTGTGTGTTGCCGTTCTTAAACTCCCTTCGCTTCGGGAAACGACAACAAACTTTGAGCTAGCAAGCTACACGCTGAAAACGGCAAGTTGTGAAGACAATTTGGATTGTGCAACAAGGTAGGCCTGCCTGGTTATTTCGGGGGAATGATTGTAAGGTGTTATATTCTTCACTGTTTCATGTTACTAGATATAACAATAAAAATCCAGACTACGACGGAATATTAACCGTTTATTAGCCCAACAGCATGTCTTTACAGCAGCATGGCTAACACCAAGAACAGAAGCTAAAGTTACTCACAATCCATCAGGTGTATCTCACTACGGAATACGGAACACCCCAAAATACAAAACGTGAAGAATTGCAAAGAATATGTTTACGACATTTACTATCTGAATGGGCCGTTTTGAGTAGGACTGTATTGTGTCAACAGTTAACTTCATTTAATATTATATGTGGCGTTTTCTTTGGCGGGGTGCAAATGTTCCACCAAAACAAGTTCCTTCCTGAGACTATATTGCAGAGCCACCGTCACTGTGTCCGGAGCTTAGCGCCGCCCAAGACGATTTTGATTGGTTTAAAGAAATGCTCCTTTTCTCCTATCCCAGAATGTATGTGTGGTGTAGCCAGACCTTACTCCGCAGCGCTGTGGAGATAGGTCTGGCAATGCCAGACTAACACAATACAGACGGTACACTCAACTCATGATTCGATATACGATTTTAAGTTCAAAATCCGATTTTCTCAGGATTTTTTAAACAGAATGAGTTGCAGACAAATGACTGAAAAAATATTGCTTTTTCTACATAAACTGTGCAAAACAACAGATGTGTTCTCTTATCAAAAGTGCAACTGAAATTGTATTTTAACTTAAATAAAAAAATAAAATAAAAAAAATATAATTAGATTTTTTAAGCAAATCCCACATTGAGATAACTAAATAGATAAAATAAAAATATCTTCAAATAAATACACTAAGAAGACAGTGACGTCAAACAAGTGAAAACAAAAGCAGATTACGCCCTTTGCATCATTACATTCCTAGTCACCAGTATCATTGTAACATGTGTTGTGCTCATGCATTATATTACATTATATTCAAGCTTGAAAGCATGTAAACATTATGTCGTTGTTGTTATATTGATTTGGGAAATGGTCAGCAGAAATGTTCGAATAAGCATATGGTTTTTAATCAAAGGGCATCAGAAATGGCCATTATAGTCCCTCGAGAAAAGAGTAGGACCTGGATCAGACCCCCCAGCATGTAAGCAGGAGGAAGAAGGGATTGACATCTGCAGTTTAAAGAGAAAGCCATGAGATGAAGAGGCATCATGTGAAAGTTCTGCTACATAAAAAGAAGGAAGAGGTACAGATGATGAGAAAGACCCTGCTGGTGAACAGTGGTCAGTCTGGACTCACCTGTCTCTGGGTACTGGGTTCACCTTGCAGGCCTCCAGGAGGAAGCGCACCACCTCTGTGTGTCCTGAAAGCAGAGCACATGTCAGAAATACAACGCATTCATGTAAATGCTTATACTGTGAAGAGGGTGTGTGTTTAACTCTAATTATAATAATCTTAAAAGCCAAGAATTACACCAATGTGTGATGGCCATAGACTGTATGGTAATGGATGACCATCTCATTTCAAAACCATGGGCATGGGCGGTGCTAAACCCCACACAGAGCCGCTGCAAAATAGTTGAGCCAGAACAAAAACTCAGATTGGACAGATAGTCTAGCTAGCTGTCTGGATTTACCCTGCAGAGATCTGAGAAGCAGTTAACCATAGTCCTCATAAATCCACCGGAGTTTAAATTCCAACACAAAGAAAGCGGAAGGAAACGGAAAATACAGGAAGGATATAGACTAAGCGATTATAGACAGTATAAAAAAGAACTGAGAGAGAGAGCGAGTGGCAAAAGCAAGCACGACGCAATTGAGACGTCAACACTTTAATCAAAATTGCAAGGCTTGCTATGTGTTTTTAACACACATTAACGGGGACAGGCCACCAAAAACGGGGACGTCTGGTCACGCTGGACCTATAAGCTGGTCACATTATTAGTAAGGCAGCTCCCCCTGGTCAAATACGTTTGAACTGCACTGAATGACAAACATGGAATGACAGCTGCAATGTCTGCAAAGACTAACAGGTTGATGTTAGGCTGAACGTTACCTTCAGCTGCTGCCACATGGAGGGCCGTTCTAGAGTCGTAGTCCCTCTGCTCCATGTCCATGGATGACAGCGCAAACCTACACACACAAAGTCACTTTGTAAGTACCTTCAATAATTGCATTTGCAAAATGACACACCTTATCAGCCAATATAACAGAGTTAAAGAAATCCCCCCCCCCCCCCCCCCCCCCCAGAACTGAAACACTAAAATGTTGGCATTTTTCCTCCAAATATAGGCCTATGCTGTTTTCCAAAATTATAATATGTACTTACATTTGGGTACTCGCCAATACAGAGTACCGATATAAGTACTTAATTAATATACTATTACAGTTCTAACAATGACTTTGACATGTTTTATTTGCACCTGAATGCACCATGAGTTTACAAGGTTTACTTAAATGCACCATGCCGTCCCGTCCCGTCGATGCCAACCCGCCCGCACGCTTAACTATTCGTTGTTTGTTTACATAACTCACAGGAAGGGGGGACTTTAGGGAAGCGGGAGGATTTTCCAGTTCTGTTGTACTGTATATCTGACATCTCCGACTCCGGCATCAGCCTTGGTGTCTACTGGTAAGCTACACTGTGTCTTTAGCTACAGATTGTTACACGTCCGGGATGGGGACTCCCGGTGTTTGAATCCTTTTGAGTGAAATACAGCCGCCCTTTAGACCAATTAGCTCTAGCTTTTTCCTCTTTAAGCTAGCTATCAGCTAAGGTAAGTAGGTAAGTGTAATGCTAACTAGGGTCACATGCAGTAATGCATGAAGTGGTATCGAGTGTGGTCGTATCAGGAGTAGTTTATGAGTATGAGTACATGAGCATGATACTGGTATTGGTTCATCCTTAAAATGTCCTTCTATTTAAAGGTTCCCTGTGGAGTTTGTGACCTCTTTATCTTTTTGTCTTGTGCACGCTCAGGAAGACACAATTCTGTACGTCGGTGGATCTACAGGTGTCAGTAATGCACCAAGAAATGTAGAAATAAAGAAAGAAAGGCAGGGAGGAAGAGGACTGCAAGCTGGAAAACATGGATGTCACAATACTGGATACAAAACTTTTAAAAATTCTAATGTTTTATCATGATGGGGATTGCATTGCCACACCTCCTCATCTCAACAGCGCTGTGTCAGTGCTGAAGTATGTTCTGGCTACACCACTTATCTAATCTGGGATAGGGAGAAAAATATCCGCTATGGCTTGTTTGCCTTTCTTTAAACTAATCACAACCGTCCGGGGCGGCGCTAAGCTCGGATGCTGGACCTGTGCTCTTGCAAAATAGATAGCGGAAGGGATGCGTGGGATGTCAGGCTTTATCCCAGCACTGTACATCCGTTGAACCAGACTATGATGAAGGAAATGCATGCGTGACATGACCTCAAGGATACAAGAAAACGCCACCCATCAGTTAAACTTGTTTTAAAGGTTCCTCTTGCTGCCACCTGAGGTCACCAAAGTGCAAAGCTGAGAGAGGAGAGGCAAAATGTCCTCTCTGAGGAGGATATTTACCATCAGCAAATACATAATTACACACGGTTTGCTTTTATTTGGAATGGACTCCACTGGGTGACCAAAGTGAAATAAGCCTGAATAAGTTTAGTAAATGTGAAAAAGAGTGTGAGCAGTTCACCTCCTCAGTGCAGAGACGTCTCCTGTGTAGGCAGCAAACAGCAGGTTGATGACAGACTTGACCTGTGGACAGAGACAGATAAAGAGAGAGAAACATTTGCAGAAGGACAGAATCGCCCTATTTTCACTACTGCTCCACCAACTCCAGCAGCTAGAAGACGTGCTAACAAATTCTACTAGTGGGTATAAAACAGAAATGACTTTATATATGACTAATGTTACATATTTCAGTTTCACTGTCATTCATTATTCATTTGCATATTTAAAGGATGAGGCCGGTGTTATTCTATAGTTTTCTTATTGTCAACAGATTCCATAAAAAAAAGCAGCGGCAGTTTATCTTTCAGTACTTTCAGACTTCCCTAACCTGTCTGTGGCTCTCCGTCCCAAGTATATTTGTTCCTACTGAAGACATACACTTTTGAAAACTGCTCACAAATATATAGTTTTGTATCAGGAATAAATAGTGCATTTGTTGGGGACTATTTTCAGCTGTGGATTAATACACATTTGGTGTTGTAGTGAGTATTTCCAGCAGCAGGACGGTGTGTGTGGGATTGAATCTGGTGATGAAGGAACATGTCAGCTAGTACTACAGGGTAAGTCATTAATGTGTTTTTAATAGTTTTTAGACAACAATGGGGCTCTATGATACGCACACAATATCGTCAGTAGGATCAATTCCTTGATGGTTTTGGTCTGTTCACGGGATCTGTTGAAAATTCAACTTAATCTTGAAGATGGACATTATCATCTTATCGCGACAAAAGGCGATCAAACTCTTAAGCTTTAAAGAGAATGTACCACTTGCCACTCCTGGCCAACTTTGTGTCTTTCAGAGGCTGTAGCAGGCTGAGATTTGAAGATAGAGTGAATATACTGGTATCATATGAAACTAGATGATGTCATGCTAGGTCGTCGCAAAGGGGCTAAATAATGCTTCAAAGTTAGGCTAAATTTTGGCGAGGGAAAAACTAGCATGGCCATTTTTAAAAGGGTCCCTGAACTTTGACCTCAAGTTATCACAGTGAAAATGGTTATATGGGTGCCCACCAGTTTCACCTTTACAGACATGCCCACTTTATGTTTGGGGCAAAAACCATGCAGTTTTTCTCATGCAGTATAAATGTGTTATTTTCGCCTATGCTAAAATAGTGAATTTGAATATTTCAATGAGCCCAATTGTATTCATATGTGGTGATGTTTGTCCCCAAAGTAGCCATTTCAAAGTTTCCTGAACAGAAGTGCTCGCCATCCAAATGTCAAAAGTTTTTTGTTACCAAATCACATCATGGATATTTTTGATGCTTTACCTTAAGGTCTATACCGTCTTGATGTGGTATTTTGAAGGGATTTCTGACCATTTCTATTCATTCTTGAATGGTAAAAAAAAAAAATGTGTGTAACAAATGGTATCAACCCCAAAACGGCTGCAACAACTAATGAGACATAAGTGAGCATACCCTCATTTCATAATGCCCTCATACACTTTCACAACTTATTTTAATTATTTAATCAATTCATTATTATTTATTTATGATTCATGAAAAGAATAACTTGACACAAATTAAACCTCAGGTTCCCAGCTTTTAAATGCTGTACACCACTTCTATGTGGAATCTACTGTTGACCTGCTATCACCCCCTAAACATCCCCTGTCCCCCACCCCTCTAGAAAAAGAGGGTGGAATGCTAAGGGGTTAACTAATAATAATAATAATGTATACTTTATTAATCCCGCAAGGGCAATTTACAATGTTTTCACTCTGTTGTTATTACACACAGGCCTGAATTACACACACACACACACACACACACACACACACACACACACACACACACACACACACACACACACACACACACACACACATGCTCAGTACCTATACATGAACTATGAAAGAGACTTCACCTCAGCTGACTACCATTGCAGACAAAGCTACATCTACTCAATTACAAGAACAGCACACAGTAACACAGCTCTGAAAGAGCAGCAATACAGACTTACCATCAAACAGGTATCAATCATTTCCTATAAGCAAATCTTCAGGAGATGAAAACACGCAAAGAAACGTAAACGAGGATAGATACTAGCCTGTATGGGGACTTCAATACAGGCTAGTATGTGAAAGAATGTATAACACTATTTCAGTGTAATAGCATACGGTTTACTATGCAATAATTTGAATTCTAAAGAGATTTTTACTGAAAAAAATCTGGTAACACTTTACTTGAAGGTATCTACATAAGAGTGACATGACACTGTCATGACACATGAACCCTACCTAACCCTAACCCTAACTTGTCATGACAAAAACCGAATGACACTTAATGACAGAAGCGTTATGTCATAAACGTTTATGACTGTTTATAATGTTTATGACACGTTCATGACAGTGTCATGTCACTCTTATGTAGATACCTTCAAGTAAAGTGTAACCAAAACTCTTTATAATTCACTGAAATGACCGGATGTGAACACCACAGAGAGGGATTTGTCAAACTTTGAAATAAAAAAAATCATTTGGAAAAAGAGTAGTAATAGTGTTTTGTGCAACAAGGGTACAGATAGGTACATACTCATACTTCACCACCACGACACTTTATAACACAGATGGCTAATATTTCAGCCCATGCAGCAAAAGTAACGGCCATTAAAATATTCAGTATTCACCAGTTACAACCGTTAAAGCCTAGCTGAAACTAAACATCAAACGATTAAAGCAAATACTCAATGTTAAAGCTCAGACATGTAGAAGCAGTAACAGACAGAAGGGCCTCAGTTCACCCAAAGCCTCACTTCATTCAGACAGTGGAAACATGTAAAAACACGCAAGACACGCAACATACACGCAACTGACATTTCCTCCTCATATCCCTCTATCTCAATATGTAAAAAAAATGTTGTCCTCTGCCACACTTCTACCTGAGGGAAGTGTTAAGTTACTTTTAGAACTTTCTGTTTGATTGTGGGCCATGCCTGAACTTAACCAATAAGTAGCAGCCAGCGTTTGTATCCAAATCCACTTCCTTTCATTTTAATGTGGTCATTAACTAGACGTTTAGGGCCCTATCTTGCACCCGGCGCAGCGCAAAGCCCGACGCAAGTGTCTTTGCTAGTTTAAGACCGACGCAGTTGTCAGTTTCCCGTCCAGCGCCCACGTCGTTTAAATAGCAAATGCACATGCGCCCATCTGTGGCCCGTGGCTGGTCTTACAGGGAGGTGACGTGTTCAGGTGCATTCTGGGCGTATATTGCTATCTTGAGGCAGTGGGAAGTGATCACGCCATTAACCAACAAAAACCTGGTCTTAAGTCAATATTCATTGGTATTTTAACAGCAAATTAGTAAAATGCGCCTAGGCTTATGCACAGCACGCACACACTATGCTTGTTACACACACACTATGCTTGTTACACACACACTATGCTTGTTACACACACAGGGAAACGCAGCAGCACACAAACAAATAAAAGTATTACGGTGCAAATCCTCCATCATAATAGCAATGCGCCAAGGTCCAAACGCACCTGACTTTTAAAGGGAATGGGAGATGACACTCTGATTGGTTTATTGCATGTTACGCCCAAAACACACCTATGATTTAATGAAGACACTAAGTACAACCCCTTTTGAACCATGCGGCCGGTGCACGGACCCTTTTTTCCGCCGTCAAACTAGCAAAAGTGGATTTGGACACGCCCTAAATGCACCTGCACCAGGCGCTTAATGCCGTACGCTTAGATCGTTAAAATAGGGCCCTTAATATGTTCTGTGACATGTGGTGAAACCTCTCGGGGGTTGTGTGGCTCACATAATTAGCTACAGTATGTATCTGTGGGGAATTACAAGGTGCCCTTTTCAGTTCAGGAAATCTATGCAAGTTTAAACCAAAAAAAATTCACACATTTACATGTGAAAACATGCTGGCTCTATACACGCTTAAAGTTTTGTTTATTTAAATGGAGTCTGGTGGGTTTGGTGGTGGTGATTTCGGAGCTGTTCCTACTTAAACAAAAAGGTTCTTACTTTTTAACAAAAAGGTCTACCTCTGTGGTACCCTTACCATAATGTTGTCAGACACTTAGAATAATAATCTGAACGTGTCAGTGGCAAAAACAGCATTTGCCCTAGAGGGTTCAATGCAGCCCGGTTTGCGGCTGCCGGTTACAGCGTTCTTGCTCAATACTGGACCAATTTCAAAAAATGTTGTTGCCATTACTCACTTAGACACCAATACATGGAAAAATAGGGTTGAAAAAAAAGAAAGGGTAAAAGAAATTACCCTTTAAGTATGCAGAAGGATCCTTTAACTATTTTTGTTCGACTACTGAAGTGACAGCGACTGTGGTTGTTAAAGAACAGTTATAGGCACAGAGAAATGAGATGATATATATAATAGTGCTTTATTAGATTTTATACAAGGGACACCAAGGCTAAAAAAAAATCTTAACACCACTTTTACTGTCATGTCTCCATCACAGTCAAAGAGACTTTAGTATTTGCTCAGAATAGTAAAGGAAGACATGTCTTAGCGCTGTCTTCTCCTCCAAGCAGACAGGACATTTCATGAAGTTTATGGAGACTTTACATACAGAATTACAACCATGTGGACTGTGTAAAGAAATCAAAACATAGGACCGTTTGACAGTCATGAGCTTTGAACTGTAAGGCGTCATCTACCCAATGTTTGAGGACATTTACTTTTTGGGATTTTACAACCCATGTAACAAATTTCCAAACTTTGAAATTTGCTAATCTTTTTCTTTGGCCATAAGATCCGCTTGTAAAACGGTGTATACGTGAATATCTAATATCTGACCAAAACATTAGAGAACCTTACAATTCCAAGGTCACCAAATTGCATTGGTAGAGATAGTATGTAAATGTATCTGCAATTTCCATGTCACAAGAAAAATGTATGTCCAAGAGACACAAATCAACATGAATAAAGACAGGTGGAAGGTAATCAAATGAACTTAAAACATACTGATTACATGGAATTAAAGACACATTTATCAAATCATACAAAAATATGCATGCGAAAGGGAGAACAAGAATTCACAGAGCAAAAAAAAAAGAACACCAGGAAGCATTACATACATGACATGACATGGAACATACACATCTAATTATTTCCATGGACATACTGGTCACTGCATTCAAAGCCCCTCTGTCATGAGCTTGATTGTACAGAGTAATAATCAGAGTTTAAGGAGTGAGACAGGGGTCGACGATCATGCAAAGCAACATTAGGCCCCTTTGTCATTGTGATCTACCAAAGCAAAGATCAAAGACAATCCGGTCCGATTGGTTAAATCAGTCTCTTGGCGGTGGTGTGCGATCACGAAAGGCTTGTATCATGTGGACGCGCCGACAGTTTTGTTGTCATTACTTAGAATTCCTCATAGGGGCGGCAGAAACTAAGCACTATAGCTTTAAGACTTCCATTATTAGGGATGTGCTGGAAATTATGAAAATGTGACGTCTTTATTATAACTATATTTATAATTCGTTGTAACTATTCTTGTACTGACACAAATATGTTTCCTCTTCAAAATGCCTGGGACCAACTGCACCGTTTCTCTGGATCATGTCATTATGTGATATATGCATGTGCGCACAGATTTCATGCAATGTGCGCATATGCCAGCTCTGGTCTTCTTAAATTCACCCAGTACACGCATGCATCACATCCTGAGAATCTCTTGTGCATGTGCACACAGCTTTAAATCCAGCGCAGGAATGGCTGACTTCGCCACTCACAATGCAAACTAATAAATGGCTATACCTTTTTTTTTTTTTTTTAAAGTACACTGTAAAACGTTTCGCAGAAAGCAACCAGATCCAAGGATGAAACCATTTAAAGTAGCCAACAGACCTAACTCGACTTCTTGCTTACTGTAGAAAACATTTCCAAGGAGCCTTACTGATGACAGAGGCTTTTGAATACTTTGTACCTCCACACAATAATGAACAGAAACCTTAAAAACAGAAAAAAAAACACTAACAGAAGTCCATGCCATAAAAAAAGAAAAGAAAAAAAAATAACACAAGATAAATCTCCACACGCCATGACAGAGTCATTACATGGATCACATATCATTGGCTCCAGCAGCCATCGCTTTGAGCTCAGGAACAACCCCACACACGACACCACGTGTACAATTTTAATAATGACTGAATAACAAACAGATAAACAGCCCACTACACTCATAGAAGAGCTGCATGTGCAAGTATTCCTATTTCCTGGAGGAGACAACATTATAAATTCGGAACGCCTTAAGTGTATTTCCAACACACATTCTGGTCTGCTGTTGAGGAGTGTCACTCATGTGCAGACACACACCTTAAAAGTTATATACACCTGCCACTATGTACATTCAAGAAGTAAATTATGTATATGGATTTGATAATGTACAAGCTTACTAGAAGAGTAAGACTTTATAAACAATACTGAATACATGTGTGCGTTTGCATAGGGACACTCAAACCACCTTTTGAGTATAGACGGAAAAAACATTCCTGGATAAGTGGAACTGAGGTATCTCACTTCATTTGATATCATCTCATTGATATGCAGTTTCAAGTTTGTTAGTTTTGTTTCCTCTGAAGGCATATTATCAAAAAAACAAATAGAAGAAAAAAAACTGCTTCAAGATGGGAAAGAACAAATTCTCCTTCCTCTGCTGCTGTTTTTTTTCCTCTTAAAGCTTTAACCCAGCATATTTTTGTGCGCAGTGCAAACACAGAGATGGTTTTGGAATGCAGCCCAGATAAACTCTGCAGTGTCCTGCTCACGGCACAGAAGCTAAAGGTTGAATGAGGGGTTTTAACTGGGGGTCGCAGCAATCAACACACGCCACCCCTCTGCCAACGTCATACCGAGTATAATCACTGGCCTTGACACACACACACACACACACACACACACACACACACACACACACACACACACACACACACACACACACACACACACACACACACACACACACACACACACACACACACACACACACACACACAGTCTAAAGTCAACAGCAGCTCAGCATGATGCAGCCAGTCCAGCGAGAGCGCTGGTGAGGACAACTAAGTGAAGCGAGAATGAGAAGTGAGAAGCTTTGAAAACAGCTTGTTTTTTTTCCAGTCTTCTCACCCCTGTCCTGAGCAAACCTCTTTTCCATACTCACATTATCATCGCATCATCAATAAAATCTGCCCCCGCTGTGGGCCAGGCACAAAATACTCACAGGTTCAAGTCAAGTTAAAGTCCTTTCTTTACTGAAGTTTCTCTGTTTAAGTCGACACAATAGCTGTTGGAAGTTAAAGTCTATTTTGTATTCTCTTTTCTTAAGGGTATGGAGGGAGGCACAAATGATGCTATTTGTTTACTATTAAAAGTAATTTGAGCACATACAGACGTGCAGTCAAAATCTCCGGCAACCCTTTTCGAGTCACATAAAGCGACTCCAAAGGGGGGGTTCCAACTAATCTCATTTCACAAATGTCTGTATTTATTTTACTTCAGACATCTGTGGGCAAGTATAATGTCTTTTCAGGGCTTAACCGCTGACAGAAAGATGGCGCAAGTGCTTGTATATTGTGCAGAGAAATTAAACTCAAATTAAATTAAATTAAATTAAACTACCAAAGACAATCAGAGGCTAACTGTTCCGATCAGCTCCGTGGTTCTGACTAGAAGGCTGAGAATCTTGTGACTCAGAAAATCAGAAAAGCTTTCACTTCTTGGTGTTGATTTTTCCTTTCAAGGTCTAGTGTGTTAAATTTGGAAAAGCAAAATACCTGCATTATTAAAATGCCTCCAGAATGCACAGCTCCTTTTTTACGTCATGTTAACCATAAGTTCCATAACACTCCTGCTAACATGTTAACAATAGTCTCTTTCGTTGACCAAAAGTGTTCCATCAATAATCCAAAAACACATTCTGTTATAGTGCTGTTTTCATCATGTACTACGGTACATCCAGCATCTGTAGTAATGTGCTAATACCACCAGTGGAAGCTACAGGAAGCAATCTTCACTGAAAAGTAGTCTGGATGTATATTTAATGACTGTTGGTCTAAACACTGTCTGTACTGAAGCTCCACACACGCAAACACACACAGAACTTTTTGGTGGTTAAAAATAAAACTGAATTTCAAATCAACCCTTAGCCTATCCTTGAGAGGATTCTGTCACAAACACATTGCAATAAAGGGGATGATATGAAACAAGAGAATAAGCTGTACACCAGATCCTACACACACACACACACACACACACACACACACAAAGGCAACAAGCAGGTGCAGGTTTAGAGTTAATTTGGAATTCAGAGCACATTTAACAAGCAAAAACATAATTCCATTTTCCCATCACAAATACAAACAAAAGAAGCTTCCCAGTCCGTCCACACAGTAAATGCTTCACAAGTAATAAATAATCCTCTTCATAATTAATGTATAAATATTTGAGGGTGAGGAAAGGTGGTGGTGGTGGTGGTGTTGCTAGAGGTGAGGAGAGAGATCAGTAGAGGTAGGGGTTGGGGGGGACAGGCGGGTCTCCTTCTATTTTTTCACTCGGCGACATTGTCCATCCTATAGACTACAGTGGTGGAGCTGTCCTGGTGCGACTCAGTGAGGGACACCTTTTTCCAAAGAGGGGCTTTCAGGGCTAGCTCTTGCTGGAGGCTCTCGTAATCCATGGGTCCGAAGGAGAGCTGCTGTTTCAATTGACACGAATAACAAATTAGTCTCGCTCCTTCTCTTTGAGTGCGTGTGTGTGAGAGTGTGTGTGTGTGTCTGAGAGTGTGGAGTGTGTAAGTGGCATGTAGTTTGCTGACACATTTCTCAATGTCAATTAAATCATTAACTGGAAAAACCGGACAGGTTTCAGCACTTTGCTTTAGGAATGGCAGGTTTTGAAGCAGACACACTTTGCCTCTAGTTTTCCATCAGTGTGGGCCTCCAAGTATTTTGTCACGCTTTTGTAAAGGTTAGTTAACACACCAAAGTCTAAGGTATAAATTGCCTACTTTTATCAAACAAATGTAAGTAATTTCGCTGCTTATGTCCACTGTGAACCCAATGTGCAGCAAAGTGAACAACATCCAGTGACCCAACTAGAAAGAAATGCTCAGTATGCCTGAAAACATCTGCAGCGATCGCCAAAAGTTCTCAAAGAGACAGCACACCCGAAGATGGAGCAAGAAAAGGGATGAGGGTTATCCTATTTAGCTTTTTTCCCTGAAATAACATTTTTCGCGCTTAGGGTGGACTATATCTATGATAAACACATTACAGCGACACAACAGCTGATGCAAAACGCTGTTAAACTGAAGTACGGTAAGTTCGACCTCACCCACATTCTTGGAGTGAATGGTCTGGTCAGTGTGTTTGATGGGGGGAAATGGGTGATGTTTGGGATGGTTTGTTCCTTAACATGATGCCTTGTGTCCTTACCCGCTGGTCCCCTCCTTCTCTGCGAGGGTCGTGCTTCTTGGCAAAGTGCCTCAGGTTGTCGTAGTTGTGGAAGTTGAAACGCTCCACGAGGTCCTGGGATGAAAAGGCAGATAGATGCATCAGAAGGGGAAATACATTGATTTACTCCACACTACTCAACGTGGCATTTTCCTTTCCGATGACTGGAAGTTGAAAGCCAATGATTGACCGACATTTCAAAAAGCACATGAGCTTTTTTTAATCGTTTTTAACTGCTCTTTAATGTTTTAATTTTTTAATCGTTTTTAACTTTTCTTTCATGTTTTATGTAAAGCACTTTGAATTGCCCTGTTGCTGAAATGTGCTTTACAAATAAAGCTGCCTTGCCTTGCCTACATTTGCAGCAGAGGCGAATTCCTGCACGCAGTGTTTACTGAGATCCGTATATGGATCTGGCCTCTAGGGAATCATTAATCAAGCATCATTTACTTATTAAACAGGTCTCTATGACAGACACACACACACGTTTATCAGTGATGTCAACACCTAAAATCCCTGTGTGTGTGTGTGTGTGTGTGTGTGTGTGTGTGTGTGTGTGTGTGTGTGTGTGTGTGTGTGTGTGTGTGTATGGATTAAGGCATTTAACTACACTGAGTGACTATGTCATTTAAAATTCAATCACTCCAAAAGACCTTTTTGGCACACAGTATGCACACTTTATGTCAAGCAAATATCTCTGGTCAAAATGGATATTAACAAACATTTCCAGCCTTCTGGATATTTCTTAGCTGGTACAGTATGTATATAAAAAAAATGACTGGTGCAGTTATTTCTTGTTCTGTGTATATATTCTTACACAATTCTTCAATTCAATTGTACAATTCTTATTAGTACACACTGCAGACAGGCTGTAGCCAGACATTACATACCGTGCAGAACTGTATTCCTCTGACTGAGTTCCCCAGCTTGTCTAGTGGAGGTGACCAGCACATAATACCCATCACGTTGGGTACAACCAGCAGGATCCCCCCCGCTACTCCAGACTTGGCGGGCAGACCGACCTGCAGCAGGGAAAAAAGTTGCGCAACAGAAGATCAGCTGTGTGTGTAGTACAGTAGCAACATGGCAACAGCATGAAATGGAAAGTCAGCAAAGAACACAGCTTCAATAATTCATCAGTTAGAGAAATATATCCACTGTTTAGTTTATGACATTATACCCAAGAATGTTTTGAAAGTGTAGGTCTAAGAATCATTTAGACTCAATCAATTTTAATGAGCATTCCTTTGTTTGTTATACAGTTAAAATGAAGTAAAAAGGAGGCATTTCAGACGAGGTCAGTATTTCTACTAGTCCTTTATTTTCAATCTATTAAGAAGTAGAAACCACTTCCAAAACCCAATTCTTATTACCTCAAACAGAATATGCTCTAAGGCATGAGCAATGAAGAGTAGAATTTCACTTTGGTGCTGTCAAAACTACCTGCATCCAATCATGAGAAATTGAAAAATATTTTCACACATCGTTCCTCCTCCACATTTTTCTGCCACCAGGAGGTGTCTCATTAAAATGTGCCAACCTATCAGCACAAACAGCTCAGCTCAGACAGACAGTGACATAATACAGCCATGCTATGCTGAGGCGCTGTTGTTTTGTCTCTTAAAACAAGCGTATATGCCTGTATCAAGATGTTTATAATGTGGATACATCTTTCTTTCACCAGTATTACAGACTTTGTTGCCGTTTCTAAGTCTGAAATGTAGCCTGCAACCACATAGTTGTTGGGGTTGTGTACTTGTAGAGAGTGACAAAAGTGCATGTTGTCGACAGGTATAAAGATGCAAAGATTAATGCATAAAAAGGCCTCTCAGGCCAATTAATTCACGTCTTGTGAGTGTAATGGGTAATAACTTTGCAATTACAAAATCATTTTGGCATTCTCACTGGTTTGACTCCCATTATCAAACTAAAAAGTATGTCCCCCCAACTATACTTGTGACCCGTGCCGTTTACTTACGTGGAAAGCAAACTGTCCTGAGAAGTCGTACATGCCGCACGAGTGCATCAGACTCAAGGTGTTCCTCACCGCCTCGGGGTTCAGCACACGCTCACCCGTGATTGGACAGATGCCGCCGTTAGCCAGGGTGGCTGCCATGACACTGGCGCTCTCGCAGGTCACCTCAATCGAACACAGCTGGAGGTTCACACAACGGACAGTTTGTATCATTTCTCTATCACAGTTGTCTTCCACTCTGCACAGCACTACAGTACAGTAAAGTACAGTGGTGGTACAGGTGACAAAAAAGTGACAACTTAAATAAAGAATTGCAGCTTCCATTCAGGGCACAAGGGGTCAATGAATGGTTTAATGAAAACTATGTAAATCACGTAATATGTCCCTCAGAGCAAACTGTATCAATTTGCTCTATTCTCTTAATAGACACACATTTGCCACCCATTTGTAAATAATGAAGAAGCTGCTTGTAGCATACAGGGCAGTAAACATGATGAAAAACAGACCCACTGGGATGGAATCAATGACCCCTATTCACATTGGACTGTTGCGCCTTTAAGCCGCCCGGCCTTATGTGTCAAAGTTACGAAGACAGAATGGGGGGACAGATTTGTTGCTTTGCTTTAAGCCGGCAGCGGCGGTAGTCCCAGAGCCATAACAGAGCCGAGCCAATGTCTGTGTGAAAGGGACAGTTCTCTCTCTCTCACTCTCAAACACACAGAGACACACATGCGTGTCGGGGCTCTCAGTCCGTCTCTGTCCTTCTTTCTACTGACAATGTGCTACTATAATGAATAAGGTTGGCGGTTTGTGGGTCGGGTGGTTAATTAACAGTGTGGACTGGTTAGGCCGCCAGGAAGTGTGCTGAGTCTAAAAACCCTTTTTCCCATAGACCTACATGGCGAAAGAGACGTCTGTAAATCAGTGGATGCGTTTTTTTGAGCGTCACTAAACCCGCAAAATGACTCGTTTCACTTTCAGAATTTAATCCATTCGATCGAATAACATTTAGAAAGTCTAGAGAGACGCACGATTAAATCATTTAATCCCCATTCAAGTTTGAGGAGCCTAACAGGAAGTAGCCTACTCGGGCGGCAGAAGTTTCTAGTATGCCATCATCCGGGTGATTTTGGCTCCATGATGGCTTCATGAGCAACTCTCAAAGGAATGACTCGAATGCTGTATGAACTTCTTATTACACATCCATGGGAGTGGCTCACACACACCAGACGCAGACGCTATTGTGATACACGTCAACACATGATGTTTGAAATCATACACTGCATTACGGCGCCATTGGTTGGTTCAGTGTGAAAAAGCAAAGCCAGCGTAAATGGCGGAACTTCATTACGGCGATATTGCAGAATCTGTGTGAAAGAGGCTAATAGTGGAGGAAGAGCAGCAAAAAGCAGGAAAACAACATAAATACTGCTACACTCACTTGAAAGTAGAAGTCCAGTACAGATGTCATGTCTGTCCCCTCTGGAAAACACTGCAGAGAAACACAGAGATTAAAACAAGTCGAGTATAGTAAGGGATAATGTAGAAGGGAGCGGGTCATTAGTGCAAAGTAAACCCTGACAGGGTCTTGAATCACCCTGAAGGGGTTACATTTCCAATAGCGACCCGTTCACTCTACAATATCTGTATGAGAAATCAATAATTTGACACATATTAATTTAAAAATGATTTTATAGCTTCAAAAATTGTCCTCCAGAGTCTACGATCAGAACTACATCAATGAAAAGACCATAAAATGCCAGAATTGAGTACAAAGCCGTGGAATAAGTAGGTCTAATAAATGCTTATCTAGCTTATTCCAAATGGAAAGATAATTATAAATCTATTGAGAAATACAAAAATGCTGGCCTCTGGCAGTAACTTACTCTTCATTTTACTTTCATTATATTTTGTGTTTACAGTTCCTGTCTTTGAGCTTTGTAGGGCAGAGAAACCTTGACAGAGAGACAGCAAAAAGCAAAGTCAGTAATGACTCATCCAAGCACAAACCTTTTTTTCTTTCAGGTAGTAGCCGATGGCAAAGTTCCTGTCTCCTGACTCACGCTCTGACTGGAATCTGTCACACAGAGAGCACAGCACTCCCTTTAGAGGACGGAAATATTTGCACTCTGTGTTCTGGAATTTCAACACTCCCCTCATGCGTACAGTACAACCAGAGCTCTCATGTTGTCATGTGATAATACTGCAACATGAGCCCCAGCACTTGGTCTTTTTCTAGACACATTGTTAGCATGTGATGTCATCATAAATCGTGCACATGCAAGTGACATTTAACATAGATGCCAATTCCAATCTGTTAATTGCCGTTGAACTGAGGTTAAGGTCCTGAGCATTTAAACGTCTTTACCACCCTCATTATTCGCTTCTTTCTGATGATTTTAGATTGTGTGGTAGAGGCTTTGGCAGCACTTCTAGTCTAGAAGTTGAACTAGAAACAAGTGAATATCTGTTAGAGTGGGCACCACACAGTGAATCCACAAAGGTGTTTTAATCTTTCTGCCAAAACCTTCCATAGACTGTGCGGGTGTGTACAGACGGTGAATGATTGACAGCGCTCTGACTCACCTAGCCTTGTTGCATGTGTGAGTGTTAGACAACTAACATCTTTATTATATTCTAATTGGTACATGGAAATTAAAACAGATACCAAAATGCCATGAACTGTATAGTATAGTATAGTATAGTATAGTATAGTAAAAACGTATAGTATCAAAACGATATCAAACCCTGATAGAGTTTGGTGACATCACGTAAGCCCTAGGTCCACATCGACCTGAGTAGAAGTCTAATCAGCAGGAGTTGTCAGTAGGGCTGCAACTAACGATTATTTTAATAATCGATTAATCTGTCAATTATTTTTTCGATTAATCGATGAATCGGATGAAAAAAAGCATTAATTTACATCAACTCAATACATACATACTTGTTGTTTTAGTTAATAGTTGTGTAAAGGTAAGTAACCCAAAGAGCAGACACACACACACACACACACACACACACACACACACACACACACACACACACACACACACACACACACACAAACACACACACACACATACATATATTTGTCAACAATAACTGATACGGGACAAAGCACAGAATATATACATGATAACAGATTGAAAAATGAATGGGCCAAAAAGGGCGAGTGAATAAAAACGTGTCTTATCTTATATACCACCCCTGGTTTACTACTGTTATTAACGAGCTAACGCTAGCTTGCTAACTTTACTATTGTTATTAACGAGCTGACGCTAGCTTGTCATGCTCGTCAAGCTAGATAACGAGTAAACACCACATCAGCACCAGAAGAGCTACTGGAGAGACGTTACGTTCCTCAAAACGGAACAAAAGTAGGATTCTGTAGTGACTTTACCCTGCTGTTGAACTCCCTTCCTCCTCATCAAGGACTCCAACATGTTTACGTTTTAGGTGCTGACTCATCACCGTGGTGCGCCCGTGCCATGCCATGTCGCTTTTGCTTATCTTACAATTAACACGTTTTCAATTTATTTAGTGTGAAATGCTCCCACACCTTGGATGACTTAGGTCGTACTGATTTCTCTGCCTCCGCCGTGTGTTTCAGAACAACGCTAGGGGTCTCTCCGGTCTCTCTTCGTATTTCCTCTACCCCCGCTCTGCTCTTTTTTCTTTTCTTTCGCGCTGCGCTGCTCCGCGCGCTACTCAATTTTTTTTTGTATCTCCACAACTGAGTGGCGTAATAGTTGCACGACACAACAAATCGATAGTGAAATTCGTTGACAACTTTTTTAATAATTTAATTTTATCGATTTTATCGATTCGTTGTTGTAGCCCTAGTTGTCAGTACGTGTGGGGGTGTGTGTATGACCTTTCATGGACAGCTTACGTGTTGGCAGTGACAATTCAACAGCTTGGATTCAACCATGACAAGCCACGTGAGAGATCGATTCACCAGTTATTATTGTTTACATTGATACACGTGGCATTTTGTTTTCGTGCTGCACCAGCCACAGATTTAGGTTCGAGATTTGGGTTTTAAACCATCACTGAGCCAATTGGGTTTTAGAACACATTAGAGCTGATTAAAGACTCCTGCTGTGTGGGTTAGGGGTTCAACATGCTTCAAAGTTGGAACCCATCGAGTGTAGCAAATTTTGTGCTGTTGAGTGAAAGAAGAGAACTATGATAACATTAACTGATGATTAAGAGGGACTTACGTGGCGTTGCTGAAACCCACATACTCGTTTCCAGACATTTTTTTCAGAAAGTTCATGACCTGAAGGGAAAGCAGAGTGACTAAATGATCAACAGGGGTACATGGCATGAGGTTACATTCTACCACTGGTTGATGGCCTTGCCATCATAAAAATAGCTGTGGCCCAATTCCATACTACAAACTAATTCTAAACAGTATGCACTATACACAAAGAGTTACAAAGTATACTGATTTTGCAGTTAGTTGTTTTATACTAAGAGTAAATGATACAATACGTGTGTCAATAAACATCATTCAAAGTGTGACTTCAGAGTGCCGCTGCCAAAAAAGAGAACTAAATGTTTTATCAAAGATGTAATACTTTTTTTTTTTTCAGGAACACATCATCATCTTTTAAGTTCATATGGCGAACTTAACAAACAGTTGCTTATTTACACATTCAGCAATTACAGAGCAACATTAGCATTTGGAACCGCGTTTTCTAGCCACCTGAGGAATGTACGCTTAAGGCTGTTTTTCTACGGCGTGCATAGGTATGTGGAAACACAAACCTACTCCGGGACCCTACGCCGTAGCCTGACATGCACCTCTCGAAAAATTTAACTACATATCGCAGCGACGCATGTCGCTTGGCCGTGGCTTGGTATTGTTGCATTTCCCCCTACTTATTTCCTGGTTCTCCTTCTCCATCAACAACATGAAATCAAGGAGAGGGTTAACTTTTCCTACTACAGATTTCCCACCTTGGTCAGAAAGAACAGGGGAGACACTTTGTTTCTCTCACTATGCCGCTAGAGTCACAACTTGCTCCGAAGTTAATTGCCGTCACTCTCTCACTTCTCCCTCGCTCTATCACCCACTCCCCCCACACACACACATACGCCGACTCAAGGCACACACCAACGCACAAGTAAACAAAGAGTTTCGCGATTCACCCTCTGGAAACCACACTCCCCCTAGCGTTATGGCGGTGAAATGCACCACGATGCAAAGAAACGCGTTCAACCCCGACGCAGAACTCTGAAAGGGTCACAACGCCGTAGGAGCGACGGCGTGGAGTTGACGCAGAAGCATAAAACAGTCTTAAGTATCCACTCTCTTTTAGCTCTGCTTTGGTCTCATCAACCAGCTAGTCACTGTGTCTGGTGTCTGTCTGCTGTTTGGCGCAGAGCAGGTAGTGTACAGTGGCTTTTTAGAGCTTTTTCTCAGAAAACCTGCATCTGAAAACGATGCTATGAACGCAGTGAGAGTGAACCTAAAGTTGTGGGTCCGACAGCTAAACAACAAGCTGAAACTCACTATAAAGCTCTGTAACGCCGAGGGAAGCTGCAGATTCAGGTGATAATTCTCTGCAACTTCATCTCTCCTTTCACATGTAAACATTGTTTACTATGACTGTGTAGTAAGGAACTGGTCACAGCTAATTAACTTTATTAGACTCTCTAAAGCAGGGGGTCTTCAACATTTTTTAGGCCAAGGACCGAGCAGGGACCCCCTACTACTTTAATATTGTATAAAATTTAGTTGCATGGGCCTACAATAATGTCTAGGGTGGCCTAAAGCCTTTAGACATACCTTTTTATAGTGCATACAATACTAATCTTATATTTACATCTTCATATATCATGTTTTAACGGCAAACATACATGTGGAAGGCACAGTGAATCCAGAAGCTTAACTATATCTGTGGATGGCTACCGTAGTGGATACCTTTGCTGTAGGCCAATAAGCGTATAATCAATGTTGTTGATGTTTATTTGTTTTTTACAAATAGGCTGATTTAGCTTTGCTAATAATATGTTGGAACCATATACTGTATATTTTCAGACAAATTTTAAGTTTGGGAGAAAAAAAACATTCAAAAAAGTATTAAACAATAATTTGGTGGCCCCCCTGCAGTGACTCTGAGGACCCCCCCTAGGGGTTGCGGAAGCTCTCTGCTCTAAAGAGATCAATCGCATCAACAAAAATAAAAATAAAGAAGTTTCTAGTCATCTAGACATAATCCTCCTCACAAGGAGACTCGTCACAAAGTACATCAAAGTTAGGGTCTGACTTCTAATACTTACATAATCAAATCTTTCTGCGTTGCTTGCACCTTGCTGAGGAGAGAACAAAAGAATAAGCAGTTAGTACAGTTCATTCACCAAGGAATGTTGCAGGGCAAGCACATCATCATAAAAGATTAGACTAAAATGATAATAATGTTGACAAATTAAAACTACAGAATTAGAAAAGACATGAATAGATTTTATTACAAACAAAATGTAAAAAACACATGAGCTTTGCCAAGAATTATACAAGAAGATACACAATATTAATAAGATTGGCTTGCCAATAAGTTACAAAGAGGGTAGTTTTTTCGATTTAAAAGGGAGATTTAGTAGACATGTGCGTTAACAGAGCTTAGTCAGTTAAAGACCACTACATCTCACTGATGCCAGATAAGGGATTCAATATTATTTCAAATCTAAAGAGTTAAACGTAAAAAAAGATTAGTTTTCAAAATCTGAAGCAGCCCTGACTGTGTGTATGTTTCCACATAAAGTATGTGTGGGTGTGTGCAGGCAAGTATGTATTATGGGTTACCATAATGCAGGTGTGTGTGTGTGTGTGTGTGTGTGTGTGTGTGTGTGTGTGTTTTGCAGACCTAGAGCATCTACTCTAGGTCAACACGTGTCATGTGCAAAGAGCCTGTTAGCCGAAAAGGAAGGAAGGAATGGTTTTCCTCTGAGAATAAAATCACAGCTTGTAGCTCAGTGTACATTTGTCAAGCTCATTGATGCTGCCTATTCCACCAAAGTAAACACAGCAAAAGAAAAATGGACACGCATGCACATTTTAAAGTACTATAGCATTAGTTTCAAATATAACAATACTAAACTATTCATGGTTTGGATGGTGTGAACAGATTTGTAACTTTACATTTAAAAAGGCAAATGCTTTATGTGTGACTGACAGTACATTTTAAATTCTACACTATACTGTGCAGAAGAAAAAACAAGTGACACTGATGGAGGTGTTAAAGAGTCACTAAATGGGGGGTGGGGGGAGGGGATTCTACAGAGCTGATTGGAGGAGAAAGAGAGAAGAGAGGGGAGGGGGAGGGATCAGGGGATTGGGAGAGTGCGAGGAGATAGATATGGAAAAGGAAGAAAAAATTACCAACGTCATTTGACCTGCAGCAGCAGTCATTATTTCCCACAGTTCCTAAGTCTGGAAAATATGCAACAACATACAAAAATAGCAACAACATGTAGCCTTCAAGCACCATGTAACAACAGTTTGGGGCATTCTGCCACGGCAACCATCCCATAGTTTTCCCACCAAGGTTAAAGCTAACTGAACAACCTGACTGAGCAACGGCTTGACATTCGTGCTTCATTATAGAAAAAAAACAACACATTGAGACACTGATGGCAATGGTGGGCGGATGGACACAGACACATGTGATAGGCTTTGCAAATGTGCGGTGATGTCTTAGATGCACTTCTGTGATTTGACTTATGCAGCAACAGGTTTGCTGTGTGGTGGAAGAGTAACCTGCACATATAATTATCCACACACTACAAAGTGTAGTTTGTAGTTCCTCACTGGACTATGTTGTATTTAAAAAGAATAGAAGAGTAGTTTTCCTGAAATAGATGATTTAAAATATGTATGTTCTTCTGCTTTATCTTAGCCCAGTAAAGATCTGCTCACACCACTGCCAGCAATGTTTAAGAATTAGTTCAACATTTTATGTGCTTTCTTTCTGAGAGTGAGATGAAAAGATCAATAATAATCTCATGTCGAACGTGTTTGGCTAGTTTAGCATACAGAGTGAAGCATACGGAATCGGCTAGCTTGGTGGCATGTTCAAAAGCACACCTACCAACACTAAAGCTCAAAGTATTGCATTTCTTTAGAGGGAGTTATGTGTTGGAACTATTTATGGCAAACAACAGCTTGGCTGCTTCTCATAGTCCAAAACCATAACCTGTGCTCACCAACCATACCCTTCAACACTCGCTAAAAACAGCAGCAACCCCCACTACCTCAAATTATCATTTATACATTCCTGGTTAGCCGTTTCCCCCTGCTTCCAGTCTTTTTGCTAAGCTAGCTAAACATGTCTGGCCTCCAGCTTCGAACTTGCAGCAGCATTAATTAATTTTTTTGCCACTTGGTGCCAGCAGCACAAGCTGTAAACACAACATTGCCGTATGAACTTTTGACATTTTGTGCAGAATGTGTAAGAAGTTGCTTACAAAGCAAGATTATCATTTATTTGGAGTCATGTTAGCTCAGTATTTACTCTCCTTTGAGCTGTTTTTGGTCTCTAGCTGCTCTCTCTTTTGGCTCTTTAGCTGCTAAATGCTCCACTATGTTCATCTAGTCGCTAACTTTGTCTGTCTGCTGTTTGGTGCTGTGCATGTAGTGGATTACTTAAAACCTTTTACTGCTGCAGCTGAAAGCGACGTTCATGAGAGCTGAGAAAGTGAGCAAAGCCGGAGAGCTGCAGGCCATAAAACCAAAACGATGCCCTAAATTGATAATCTTCTCATCTTACTTTCTGAGAAAGCTAAATGTGTATTTCCCAAAATGTTGAACTATTAAAAACTACTAAACCACTACTAAAAGCCAACTTACTCACCGCTGTCTGTGATTACTTGTATTTTAGTACAGAATTTAACACAATTTACCTTCTACTTCTGCTCGACAACTGTGAGGTCACAAATGGCTAACTGGCTAACTATAAATCCTAGAGTTTGTCTTTTGTGACTTCAAACCTTTGAAAGTTGAGCAGTTGTGCGACAACAGCAACAGAAACAGAAATCACACGAAGACGTGACAGTTGGCTTCTAAACATCACTGGTTACAGATCAGATCTAACGGCTGCTAAGACAGACCAGATGTTTGTGTTTTATACAAATGTGGGCAGTTTTAAAATCGAGGTCCAATGTTTTCTCGAGCTGCCTTAGTAGTCAATTATAGTACAATATTTATCAGTTATAATTCTTCTTGGAAGAAAACTGTTTGGGTGTCTCAATGCCTGCATACGTACATGTGAATGGCTTTTTGACACATGATGCAGTTATCTTTGTCCTGCACATTTTCCATGAAAGATTATTTATTTATTTATACATTATTCTAATGGTCTTTCAATGGATTATTGATTAGCCCTTTGCCCCACAAGCATAAATGTTGCTGAGCAGCACTACGGAAAGGTAATTTGTAGCACTTTTGCTTAAAACTTAACTTCATGGAACCGACTTCACAAGCATGCCATCGTAAAATGACTTACTGCGACAACTGTGTTGTCATCTTTGTTTTAAATGCACAATAAAAAGGCCAAATGATATCTAGTCCTTTATTGGGATTTAGAGAGTACAACCACTTGCTCCACTTATAAAGATCTGTCATCATTGACTCCAGTTTGAGTGACTGCATTGTGGTTTGCTGTTATGGTATAACAACAGCACAATATTTAATCCCAAAAGTCAACAATTGCAGATAAATGTCAATGTGTCAAAAGGAGTTCCCTGTCTACAGAAACTACCTGGTCGAGAATATGAGGCAAACTATATTTAAGTTGAATAGTGTTAATATTTGCAAGGTGGTAATGCACAACAAGCACAGGTGAAAAGAGGGAATGGGATTTTAACATGTGGACACTGAAAACACACAGGTCCCAGACCCTGAGAGTTGTAACAGAAAGTACAAGAGGCCCCAAATCAAATCAAGATCAAACAGGCCACATGCTTCAGCATGCTTCGTCATACATAGGGAAGGATTTTGGCATCGTCTACAGGATGGAGATTTCATTATGTTTCCTCTCTAGATTGCGTCCTCCTCAAGTAAAACAAAAACACTTAATAATCACATCTCCAACCTTTGGTAGCACATGGTTTCTTACAACATCATAACATGAATGAATACAAATTCAGTTCAAAGTCTAAGTGCTTGGGACAAAAGCTTGGCATAACATAAGGTCATCTCCAGAAAAAGCTTCAATCGAATACCAATCCTTGGCGTTGAGAATTTTAGGGCAATTAACAGAGAATGTGTCAAAGATCCATAATTCAATAAAGCAAAAATAAGCTTGTTTCAAGATATAAAAAAGCAAACACCTGCAATAAAGTCTTTCAGCTGTAAGAAGGTATTTATAGACAGCTCTGGAGCCGTGTGAGTGCTAATAATGCAATGCTTGCACTAATTATGTAAAAAGAGCCTGGTAAGGTTAAATAATTTAAAATCAAACCTGAGAATGATCATTAACAGCTGTAAGGAGCTTACAAATCTAACACTACCAATGTGAAAAACCTATAGACAAAACTGCTATTGAAGTTGTTATGAGTGAAGCTGTGAGCTAAACTGCAGCTCATTTTAATTTGATGGATGACGGGTGATTCATTTCTGAACCCTGTGTCAATCTGTCTTCACACGGAGTTAGCCAAGAGAAATTCCAAACACTGTGACACCAAACTCTGGTGACAAGAAGGAGGAGCTGTGGTAGGTGATCAGGATTAATAATCTGACTTCCTATCTCTCCTAATGAGAGAACTGTGTCATGCCTGTGTGCACCTTGCATTTGACCAGCTCTCTGTCCAGGTTATTTTCAGCAGGGACAATAACAGTGTGTGTGCTGCTGGGGCGGATACAGTAAGTGCCTTCAGGAAGGATTAACACAGGTCTTAATCATCCAAACAAGACACATGGCAGTGGACTAAGGTAGTGACCTAGAAATGAATCCAGCCGAGTCATGAGTCAGAAATTTCTGAACACACTGGGAAGTCTATAGTCAACTGATTAAGTAACAATACCACAAAGTCTGAGTGTGGACAGGGTGTAAAATCTGCATTATTTGTTAAACAGTCAAATCTTATCTGCTACCAATATTTATGTTAACCTTCATTATATCTACTAGATAAAGCAGCTCACTGATACCCACCATACAAGGAGTTTTATTGCTAAGGTTTCAGTAGACATGAGACACATACACACACACACACACACACACACACACACACACACACACACACACGCACAAAGACACACACAAAAAAACAAACATGACGCTGGGAAAAAAGGTGGTACTGCATTTACCTTTATCAGTGAAGTGCAAACTATAGCGCCAGCATTCACCATGGGGTTGTGGGGCTTATCTGCAAAACAACAAGTGCTCAGTTAGCATGCTGTAGAGGACCAAAGTGTATGAGAGCTCTGTATATAGACACATCAAACAATGAGAATCAAATACATGTTGAGCACACATTGACTCAAGATACAACAGATACAAATATCTACATCAATAAAGTATGTACAAAATAGGGGTGCAAGATATATCGACTCAATGTCGTTATCGCGATATCACGTAGCGCAATATTATATCGAAAGTGTTGCGATAAGTATGCAATATTTAGTTTATTTTGTGGAGCGCTGTGTCCCGTCCGTTGGCTGTGTGGCTTTGTTGTTTGATTTAGAGCCCGCTTGAAACGCTATAATGATCATGTTTCATTGGTCTGTTACCGTGCCACTTGCACATGTTAGTACACGTCAGCACACGGGTCCACTCCGTGACAAACTCTATGGAGCGTACCACGTGTGTGCATATTTCGAGAGAGTGACGGTGTGAGTGAAGAAATAGATAGAGACAACAAAACGGAACGAATCAGAGAAGAGAAAGAGAAGTTGTGTCCTGTTCTCTTTATATATTTCATACTGTCCAACCAGTAAAACATGTCCTGTTCTCTTTATTTATATATTTCATACTGTCCAACCAGTAAAACATGTCCTGTTCTGTAGACATGGTCCTTATTTATTTATTCATGTTTTACCAGTCCAATATGACCGTCAGTTGAAATAAACCTTGTGATGTGTAATTTGTTATGAATCTATTTTGATGCGTTTTCCTGTAACTTTTGCCATTTCACATATGTTTAAAAATATCTAAATTAATATCGATATCGCAATATTCATAATCGATATCACAATATCACATTTTGTCAATATCGTGCAACTCTAGTACAAAATAGCAGTAGAATGTATTTGATCTATAGTTTTGTTCTGAACAATATGCATGGCACGTGACTGAGTGTTTGTGACCGATTGTAGATTTTGGCACACACATAGCTTGGCAAGCTCCCAATGTCTGTGTGGAAACTTGGTCTGATTGTATCTCTGCTATGTTATGCTCTGAACTAAACCACCCACCTACAAAGCTGACTTAGAGAAAACAAACAGTGGCTACAATGCAAATCCTGGTGGAAACAATGCATTTCAATAAATTAATAGAATTTTAGTTATAGTCAGGCAAGAGTTGAGGTTTCAAATGTGTGTGGAGTTGTATGGTTCTCATCAAGCAGCACTGAGTCAAAAGTTAGATATGTATTTTCATCTAAAGAAAAAAAGTTTTTAATGTAAGAATTATGATAAATTGAGTCTTGCAGTCCTGCTAATCATTTGCCAGCTGGTGATGTCACGTGACCTCTGACTTATTCCACTACAGGAGAGTTAAACCAAGAGATAGTTATCGCCTCCCTTTTCCATGTGTTGCTCTGTGAATTGTGCTCTCTTCCTCTTTAGTTCCAGTAATGCCGGGCAAATGTAACGACCAGGTGAGAGGAAGCCTTTCTCTCTCAGATCTCTAAAAGAGTTCAAGTGCAGCGCTTACATCACCGACATGTTCTCAATGGTGTGTGATCCGCTTACACAACAAACACAACAACCCCAGGGACCCATTATCAAACTTGTATTAGGGCTCCACCCCAACATTTTGAAGAGAAACAAAAGTGTGTATGGGCCAATAAGCTCACAGACAGTAGGAAGAAGAAAACGAAAAAGTCTAACGGCTCACCATCATCACTCAGGAAGAGCTTATTAAATCGCAGGCCACTGGGCTCCATCCCAATGAAACTGTGCACATACTCTGTGCTGTGGTCATGGACAGCCACAGCGTACTTCAGAGGCTTAACACAGGACTGCAGACAGAAAGGGACCTTGGTGTCTCCTACTGTGTGCCTACAAAAGACAAAAGACAACAAGTTATCTAAGTAGGCAGACCCGCTGCAATGTCAGTGATAAGAAACAAATTGCAAATGAGAAACATGAACAGACTACAAAAAAGAGATATGCAAAAGTAAAAGCCTGTTAAGAATATGCCATTTCATAGAATAATGTGTTTTCAAGGGAAATCCATAAACTACAGTAACAGAGCGTTTACGGCATGATAACGATTCATTCAGTCCCATGTTATCTTTATGACTTCCACTCTTACACAAACTTAACAAATATACACACCTATGGAATTTTACAACAGTGCCTATCAGAGAGCAAGCTGATCAAAACACCCGCTGACATTATCATACTACGCTTTGGACTGTCTCCTTGGACTAGTTTGGTTTTTACTGCGAAATACAAGGACGTTTACACTGAAAACACAACACCTGTACAACATGATGCAATGGCCTGCAATAAACTTAACCAAAGAGTTGAATCAACACTTATACAACATATATTCTTCTTCACAAAGAGGGTTTGTTAAACTACATTTAATAGTAGTACTAATGTTAATGTTTCTTTTTATTCTGTCCACCCACATGACATAAAGTAAAGCCCCAACTACGGATCATTAATCATTGTGGCACTTTAGATTAAATACATTTTACCAACTCAAGGGGGATTTTATTCAACAGTTACAAACGGAATGATTTACTACTACTAATAAACATGATGAATGGTTTCCTAAACTGCAGTTTGGTACTGCAAAAATCTGAACTGGCTTGTTAGTAGGGCTTGGCGATATATCGATAATAAATTAATATCGTGATATGAGACTAGATATCGTCTCAGATTTTGGATATCGTAATATGGCATAAGTGTTGTCTTTTCCTGCTTTTAAAGGCCGCATTACAGTGAAGTGATGTCATTTTCTGAACCCACCAGACTGTTCTAGCTGTTTTATTATTTGCCTTTACCCACTTAGTCATTATATCCACATTACTGATGATTATTTATCACAAATCTCATTGTGAAAATATTTTGTGAAAGCACAGATAGTCGCAATATCGTCGCAATATCGAAATCGAGGTATTTGGTCAAGAATAGCCTGATATTTGATTTTCTCCATATCACCCAGCTCTACTTGTTAGCATTCCTCACTGAAATCCCTGGATTCCATTTGGTCATGATTTGACCTACGGTAATCTGGACTCAGTGATTTCACTCAGGAATGCACGCAGCACAGAGCTGCCATTATAATGTTAACTGAGATACGTCATACAAACATTTACAAACGTCACAGTATCCCTTTAAGACTCGGTCTCACCTCTGTCCGTCCACTGTGCACAGAGAGACGGCCCACAGGTCAGGGCTGAATTTGGCGAGCTGAGGAATGTAGTCTGCAACCTGAAAGAAAGGTACGGCAGCTGAAAGAGTGTCAGCACAGCAGTGGTTCACCTTACACCGCTGACGTCTGCCTGGGTTCAGGTTTCAATGGAAAGCTAACTCCACTGGCGATACACAAAAACAACTGACAGGTCAAATCCTCATCTGTTGACCAGAGAGGAAAAGTCCACCCTCAGATATCAAAGGGAGTTACTTTAGGACAAAGTGCTCTGTTTACTTTGTGCATTTTATCTCCTTCCCCTACGACAGCAAGTCATGTCCCGCATTTCCAGGATGCCTTTTGACAACCCTCAGAGATGTTTCTTTGCTTCAGTACATTAAGAACTTTTTTTTCCTCTCCATTTTGGACTTTGCTCCACACTAAATCATTGTTTTTGACACATGACTTTGACAACTGCCTTGCAGAGTGGATACATCTTGAAATGCCGTGGGGCAAACAAAGTTATACAGATGTCATCAAGAACCAGTATTTCTTTAGATTTTTTCAACACGTAGCATCCATTCAACTATAATCAATTCAATTTTTTGCTCATTTAGTTATCAGACAAAAGAAACAAAAAACTATGTGAATAAAAACACATTTCTCATTGGCTGTGATGCACAGTTTAGCTGGCGGTCGACCAAAAGGTGACGAAGATAAAGAGTTTTAGCTGTTTGGTTCAGTCATTTCAGTGTGGATGGAGATCTTAAACACTTGTGTGAACATCTGTCATTTTAACACATTACTGCATTTTCAAAATCAGCCAGTTTAGTGTGGATGTAGGCTCAGTTCAGTTATTTGCTAACAGACCCTTTGCACATCAGACAATTCGACTTGTCAAAGCAGGAAAAGCACATAATAACATTAATGGCTCCATTCCATTAAGTTGAAAAGTAGGCAACGTCACTGAGTGAGCATGTCCTGGAACTGGCTCACTTAAATGGAACGCAGCCATCATTAATGTCATTAATTCCAGCTGCAAAATAGACTCTTCTGTTGGTCTCAGGAGGCTATAGACTAACATGTACCACCTCCTTTACCAATTACGGAGTCACCAGATGCTTTTAAGCCGAGACCTGCAAGTTTCACTGTGGGGGGGTTCATATAATCTGGGAATCATCATTATGGCTTGGTTAAAATAATCGATTCTCCAATTAAAACCAATCTTCGTTTGAGTGATCTGATATCGGTTAATAAAATCCAGAAACTGGTCTTTTAATATATGCCTTTTCACCATGGATGTATAAGTAAAAAGTACTTTAGACAAACTTTTTGGGGGGTCAATTCGTAATGTAAACGTTGACCTGGTGCATTATAAAAGATATTTGAGGGTTGCTTGTTACTTTACAGCAGAAGTTCTCTGAGAATATCTTTTACATCCAAGCTAAACTGGTATTGCAACTGGATTTTCCCTAACCTAATTGGTATCCAATTGGAAATGTAATTGAATCTGGAACTTGTGAATTGGAATCGATTTTGAAAATCGTTGTCGATACCCAGCCCTAATCATCAAGGTGTTGCTGCTCTCTTTTTCAACATGTCTCAACAATTTTGTAGCTAGCACCTAAAATGACTTGACACAGCACACAGAAACGTGCTGACAAAGAGAATCCTGCACCAATATGTGAAAGTATCAGCTAGCTGGGAACACCACTATGCTATATATGTACTTTTTTTACATGTCCTGGGGTGGATTTTTCCTTTAAGTGTAGGATGGCAGCGTGCTAATACAGTGGTTTTCAATCAGATCAGAGTGCTGCTGGATGTGTAATCAAGGACTGATGTACACCTCCGATACCAGCTGAGTGCAGACTGACACCACACTGTTAGAACAAACGGAATCTGTATGGGCTAAAATCATTATGATTGAGAGAAACAAAAAGAGGCATGGATGAAAGGACACACCTGTCCTCCAGAGAGCTTTTTGGCACTCTCATACAGCTCATCAATATGGGAGGTGAAGGACTGGAAGTCTGGGATGACGAACTTCTTGCGGAAGGCCTGAGTAAGCAGGACAATGTTGCTCTGGACACACCTGATGAATAAACCACAAATAGCATGCTAAAACACTGGGACTGCATGCAATTGAAGGAAAAAGTTTGTCAACCAAGTTTGCAACCCTGAAGTCTGACAAACTTCTATGAATGGTAAAGTCTGATGAAGAGGCTTCATCATAAACATATTGATCAGCTGCTTTTTTTATCCATTTAGTGTGATCCAATATGAATCCATACAGTGATAAATGATCGAACCACAGACTGTAGGAAACCATCTTCATGGTGCCGGTGACATTATCTAAGGGTTTACGGGACGTGTTGATGCTCACATTATAGTGGTTACTACTGCAGGTTACTACGGCCAAACAATTTGAGAAAAGCGAAGCGCCTCTGTGGACATATACATGTCAACCACCTTGGTGTTTACCTTGCACGGCAGCTGGATTCTCACTACCTCGCGAGATCACGCGAGAACCGCAGGATCACAAGATCACAGGAAAATCCTTCTTGTCAGGCTTCAAGTAATGCATTTGAGTCTGAGCCACCGTGACTCGGACCAATCAGCGTCCTGTGAGAAACTACTGGCAGCTACGGGCGTGGTACTTATAGAACAATGATTTTCTAGTATGGCACCAAAACACCCACTAGAAGTGAAACTAAATAATGATTAACATCCTGTAGACAAAAATCTATTGACTTGAAAGGAAGGAAGTTGAGATTTTCCCACTAGGCAGAGTTATTATAGTACACACAAACTGAAACTAAAACGAAATAATACGTGAAAGATATATTTTTGATGAACTCAAGCTAAATAAAAACTGAAACTAAAACTCGCAAACACTAAAAATGAACTAAAATAAAATAAAAACTAATTGAAAATTATAACCTTGTCACCGAGTGCAATCTAGAGTCTTGCTAAGCTAACGTAAAAACTACATCTTAGGAGCATTTTACAGCTATACTGACATCCAGTTGGGATGGTTGTCTCTTTCTCCCAACCATGACTCCAGTGTGACATAAACCAAGTATATCTTTCTGTAAGACTTCGAGGGGTGAAGAGAGCTAGTGGTTGTTGTACCATACAGCATGTTACTGGACTACACTAACTCAAATTCTTTATTACTATGACAGACGGCACTTCATGTTATGTTTGTGCTAGTCTCGCATTGCCAGACCACAGCGCTGGAGTCTGGCTGAAGTGACATTCTAGGATAGGCAGGAAAAAAACACTCTGGATTGTTTGTATTTCTTTAAACCAATCGCAATTGACAGTGCCCTGGAAAAATAGATTGCGGAGATAGCAGAAGGGGAGGAGATAGCCACCCACACTGTACATCTGTTAAGCCAGACTATGTCTGTACAGATACATTACATTCAAGTATTAGAAACGTTGGTTTCTAACATATAATTGAATCTTGTTGAAATATCTATAAGAAACCACCAATAATTGCAATGCTGTGTAACCTCACATCCCATCTATCTACTTACTTATTAAGGACTAGAAGGATCTCAATCATAGAATGTATTGCAATGGGAGTGCACAACTCACACAAAACAGAATTGCTGCTAAATGCTTTCTGATGGATACATTTTTGCAATTATGCAAATTTAAACATTGAAGTATGTTTGAATTTGCTCATTAAAATGATATGGTCATTAAAATGTATAAAATGCTTTTTGAGGCTAAAGATAGATATAAAAGGTTCCTGGGAAACATGATTAAAAAAAGTGGTAGGTATACATGATGGAGCTAAAACATCCAGACAAGACACGCCTTACTTCTTGAATAGGTGCCTGTCCAACGTAACGCCATCTGTTGTGTTCCTTAGAGTTTCTTTAAGGGTGTCCATGCATTCCTTCAGTCTGGGATCTCCAGTGCGAAGCCCGGTGGCTTTAAGCGCCTAAAATAAAGAGTATTTAGAAACACCTCTGAATGGAAACAATGTAAAGGAAACAATCCAAAGTGAAAATGCATCAGCTGGGTGTTAATGCACTTATGAATGCTGTGACATTAGCACCAAGCATCACGCTGACCTGAATTTGTAGGACTTACTGTGAGAAATTTATGAGCAGGAATCTTCTCTTGGCCTTCTGCGACTGTGTAGAAGAGCAAGTCCTCCAAACTGGGGAGAATGCCTGCAGTTCTTCTCCTAGGTTTGGAAAGTGGTAAAAAGACACACACACACACACACACACACACACACACACACACACACACACACACACACACACACACACACACACACACACACACGTGTAAGCCCATTTGAATGAAGTATTCAAAAAAAATGTAAAACGACCTATGTAACCTCTGGAGTAAAATACATGGGATGAGCAGTAGGGCCAGGACGATATGCTTTTGTCCCAATTTGATTCTTTGACGATACATGGGTGGCGATTCGATTTGTATTGTGATTTTCATTAATGGGGTTCTTGAAGTATTAGGATTCTAGAAGTATTGCGATTCGATAGTATTGAGTATTTTGATTTTTTCCCCACCCCTAATGACCAGCAAAGTAGTAACATCTCTCAAACTACACCGCTCCTCCGCTCTCTTCCCTGGTTACCAATTGCTGCCCGCATCCGCTTCAAGACACTCGGATCAGTCCCAGCTTACATCCAGGACATGGTCAAACCTTATACCCCAGCCCGCCCACTCCGCTCTGCATCAGCCAACCTGCTAATGTAAACCTGCAACTAATTACTCAACGAAATCCCAACTGTTTGCTGTCCTGGCTCCTAAATGATGGAATGAGCTCCCAAAAGCATCAGCTAAATGATATGTAATGTAACATTTGTGATGTAAATGTAGGTAAGGCATGGTTGATATGCAAAAGAACTGCCCTTTAGCACGAGCCACAATAAAGCCTGTTCCCACAGGTCTTGCCAGTGTAAATGCAGAGCTTATCTGCGGCTGTTGATAGTCTTATCACATTAGTGAGGGATTGGAGCCACACATACTGGAAATATGCAATCCAAGTGTAAGCATTAGCCACAGAGGCGTGTGTGTCTGTTTGTGGAACAGCCTTCATAGTGCAGGACAGCATTACTAAATGTTTCCTGTTGGCAGTGGTGCCTGATGGGTAACATTGTGTTTTAAAACCGGAAATCAGGAGATAAGGACAGAACTAAAGCTGGACTGAAACAGAAATGGGCTAAAGTAGTAGAGCATTTTGCGCCAGAATTGTCCTTTAAGGTTTTTTTGAACTTGCCTGGTTTATTAGTGGTTATCAAAAGCAACAAATCTTGATTTACAATGTTAAAGTTAATACTGAAAGTGGAGGTTGTTATTTAAAAGAAAAACTATTAAATCTAACTGCAATAATTAACTTCCCAGAAAGACAGTAGATTATATCTGTAATTTGTTTGACCGCATACATTTTCAGGTGCCCTCATTTCTACTCGTGTCATAGAGTTTAAGTTGGAACATTTGTATTTTTTAGTTTCTAAACCTACAATAACTGCAAATGAGACCTTTTTTTATGCAAATATTTTAACAGCACGATAAAAAAAATATATATATACACAATGATGATCGAAAAAAATGATTTAAACTTTTTGTGGGTTGTTACGGTATATGTACTTTTTGTTGTTTTACTTGACCCGGGCCATGCCAACCCTTATTGTTTAACCCTGCTACATGGTTCACTCGCTCCCAATGCTGTGTGTTGGGAAATGCAGTTCTAACAACTTTTGTGCCTGCAAAGCATTAATAATGAAGGACAGAAATAAGCGTTATAGAGACAAGACCAATTGGAAATCTTTTTAATCTTTTGACAACACCAAATACCACCATTAGTGAATGCAGCTTAGTACTTAGTGCTGGTACAGTATCTCTAATATTTAGATTACACATACCCTTTGGCACACTACTACATGTCAACTGACACGTAACTTTGGCGGCAGTGTTAGACCAGGTCTAAATTCCAGGAATTTTCTCGTCTTTAGCCCTGCCCAGCTCTCTGTGGCTCTTGGATTAATAAAGCCAACACTGTGGCCTCTTCACACGCTAGTCATGACACAGCAGCATGGTCTGCAGTGGGGCTAACTCAGCTCAGTAAACAATCAGCATTCAAAATGTGGTTGTCCTATCAAATCAAAGTCATTTTCTCTCCATACCTATAGCCCCGTATGGTCTACTGTCCCTCTCTTAACATCCTGTTTTTAGAGACCATGCATCCCATTGAAGAAGTCATAATGTTGTTCAAAGCAACCTTTAAAGCTTTAGTGCATGACTTTTTTTGTATTAATGAACCTTTGTTACATTCAAGCCATTGCCAAATGAGATGATACAAAGATAATTAAGACCATCAACGCCACAAAACTCTCTGTATTTCTCAGTATGGCTGTGTTTAGAAGATTGTGTCGTCCGGCGACTTTCGCGCGAAGAAAATCAAGTAAAGATAATTACCTCTTCTGAAGAGTCCATCATGTTTTTTTAATTCTCTGTGTCCTCCTTGGCTACAAGCAAATGTGTGGGGGAGGGGTGGGGGTGGTGCGCAATCACAGAAGTTTTGTTGTCCTTACTTAGAATTCCTCATGGGGGAGACAGAAACTAGGCACTATAGCTTTAACGTTAAAGTTAATTTCCATGAAAAGCCAAACTTGTCCTCACAAGTATCCTATTAAACTGAAGCGTTACATGGCACAGATTAGATGCTTCTGGTCTAACAAAGTTCAAAGTTTACCAGCGGTGGCGGACTTGTTGGACCATGCAAAAAGCGTCTCTCTTTCATTCCTTCAACCAGCTTCTTAAAAAGGTCGGCGTAGCGATGTGTGTGTATATCCAAAAACCTGCTGATATCCAAGTCTTTGATAATGTTTAAAAGTTACTGTGTTTCTCCTTCTTAGCGGGTCTGCAGCCTTACAAACTGTTGGCTGGTTGGTTTGTGTACAGTAATCACAGCAACGCACAGAGCTGACCGTAAGCCGTAAACAGGCAAGAGGCCGTAAACTGTGGTTTAAACTGCTGTATACATGTACATGTCCAAAGAATGCCTCTAAAACCTGAATAATACCGAAATACCCCCCCCCCATGTCTTAATCGGAAAATGCTATATTCGGAAAACGGCCTTATTCGGAATATCCAACCGGAATATGCTGTTTACGTGACCTCTATCAAATTCGGAATATTGTCATATTCGGAATAATAGTGGAATATTGGTGTGCATGTAAACATACTCACTGACATCACTAACACTGAGCTATGCTGCAAATGGGCCACATCTGCATTTGAAATTCCAGGATTCAGTCTGCACCTCCTCCCTGCCTTCATCTTTTTTGGCACATCCTCTGCTCTCCACAGAGTAAACACTCCACATACAGCCAAGGTAACTGCGCCTTAACGTATGCACAACAAACCAAGATCGACTAAAATGCTGTCTGTTGGGCATGCCTAATTCAAAGAGAGTGTTTCTGACCTGACATCTGTCACTACAACAGCCCTTTCGTGCAGCAGTCACCAGGTGCCCCGCATAGTCACAAGGCAAACTAGGATTCACCTGACAGTGACATGTTTATAATTAATAATAATTAAGGATAGAATGATAAAGCATCAATCATAGGGCTGCACAATTAATCAAATTTTAAACACGATCACGATTTTGGCTTCCCACGATCAAATTCACGTGATTGAGCAATATTTAAAATGCATCATTCCGTTAATAGCGTATCGGGTTTTTTTTGGTTTTTTTTCAAAGCTCCGTAAACCACTGTCTGATCACACGCCTCCATGAGCCAATCAGAGTTGTTCCCTGTACCGCGCAGCTTAGTTTAGATGTCAACAGTCACAGAGGACAGAGGGAAATTTAGAACAGATAAACAGATAGCAGTCGGTCATAAGGTTTACCAGTTTAAACGCAACATTTAGTCCCGTCTGTGTTGTTTTTCAGACAACAGCAGTGCTAGTTTGAGTCTTTTAGCTCATAGCTTTAGCAGCAGACTGTTGTATGTCCCGCTGTTGGAATCCTCTACAGTGAAATACAGTCACACTACACCGTTTAGCTGTCAGCATTTTAGCCGTGTTTAATCCAGTTACTACTGTAGCTAATAGTAGGCTAACGTTAGCTGCTGTGTAACGTCTGTGTTGGAGCATCAGAGCGCAACGCAGACATTTAAGTGGCACCGTAATGAGGCACCGAAATCTGCGTTGCTATTTCGTCCGGTAGATACGATTTTAACATGCGTCATTAACGTGAACAGAAAATTGCGTTGCCTGTATCTTTTCACGGCAAACGCGCATGTGTGGAAAGCGGTCGCACAACAGCTGAAATGGCATACTCCTTCATAGTATCCTTCAACAATGGAGGAATATAGCACAATACGGATGTATTGGCAGGAATGTAGCACAATATGGATGTGAAAGCAGTTATAATTAGCCTATGTGACAATAAAATTAGTTTTGGTTAAAATCAACAAATAATCGTGATAATTAATCGTGATCTCAATATTGATCAAAATAAGAGTGTTTGCCATTGCAAATGGGACTGAGAAATTATTCAAGGTTGTGAAAAGCTCATTAACCATTTGTTTCTAGAGTGAAAGGGCCCAAGTGGCAGCCCTTTGTGCAGCGACCGCAGAAAACATGAGGGGAAATTAGGAAGTATTTGGGCAATTAAATGGGATCACATCAGGATCAATTTATTAGTCTATGAGGCGTCACCCCCAGCCTGGGAAATCAGTTGTGTATTGGCTCTGGAGGAGCTTTGTTGATGATGTCAGTGTTCATCACAGTTTCTCAGCTTAATGGGGACTACAAAAATGTAACAAAAAAACTGAGTAACAAACCATGTCCATTTACAGTACCAAGCATAGGAGCAGTTTCAGCTGCATCGATTTTTTAAAATTCTTTTTATAATCTGTCTCCTGCAAGTCCCCTAACTTCAAAGAAGTGCAATACTAACTCACTGGAATGTCCCATTAAGGCTCATGATTTGCATGTATCTACAGCATGATCGGAATTGTTCCCATACTTTCCCGAGGAACATTTTTAAAGTGTATCAACTAGGCAGCAGATAAAAGCTGAATGATCGCTGGCCGACACTGAATACCTTCATTGAGAACTTTGTCACATTAACACTGTAAACATAATAACAAAACTTGACAAGTTTATTATATTTTTGATGTATTCTAAAAGTTTCTCTTCAAAGTATTCCACCATTGTTGTTTGTTCGGATCGGCCTCTGACCTTATACTGACATCCTACAATCCATGCACAGTGTGCATGTGTAGCATTAATGTCAGTATTAAAATGGCTGTGTTCACATGTGTTGTCACGTTCCTTTTCTAGCCAAACAAATACATTGACCAAATGTTGCCTTTTACTTCTAGTCATTTTAGTAGCAGTAGTAGTCCTTCAGTTTAACTCATTTTCTGGACAGTTTCAATGGCTTATCCACCGTAGTCGCTACACAGAATCCCAGTGGAAAACAAACCATAGAGGAGCAACAGGAAAGCTTGTTCTGCTGAGATTAACAGCAAGTCCTGCTGCGCTCTGGGTCATGAAGAATTTATACAGAGATACTTGTTTAAACCTGACATTTCGCAGCTGAACTTCGTTGGTAATAAATACTGACTGACAGCTAACTGCAACAAGATGGGGCAGATGGCAGAATTAATATTTGCCACATATCCATATCACATAATCTTGCGGATGGTGTGTGAACTGAACTAAATGGGCAAACGAACCAGAGGCTGTTCAAACTGCTTAAACACATCAGGTGTGAATAGATGCAGCCTTAAACACCCAGTTTCTCTACATTGGTACATTTAAAAATCCTCGTCCTCTTCCCAGGCAGATGGCTCAGTCCATTAGCCTCTGGATGACTGCTCGTTTGTGTAAGCAGACTACTTTGAGTTTCCTGGATACGAGGCAAAGACTGAGTCGTGATTTTTAAATCTCTTTTTGCTCTGGAGGAGTTATAGGTCTGTGGGGTTACAGTGCAGTGTAAATGGCCAGTATTTTTATATTCATAGAGCACTCAGTGCATTTATTGTTCGATTCACCTCACACGTCACTGGTCTAGCCATCTTAACATGCTTGATTACATCAACCCTCTATGTTCTCTGCAGTTCTTTTAGCTGGCTTTTCAGTAAACAAGTTTGGCCATGACAATGATAGAGACTAGAGCCAGATGAGGAGGATCCGCCGAGTTGACGTCAACTATAAAACTATAACTATTCGCCCGTTTTCAGAGGAGGTTTAACATAGTGAGATTTGCAGAGAAAGAGGTGTCAATGGGATGTTGAGGTTCTCTGTATATCCTGTTTACCCTCCAAACTGTCCTTATTATGACAGGGTAACATCACTTCTATCATTCTATCGTTCTATACATATTCTTTTTTTTAGTGGAGAACTTTGCAGCAGTATTTTATTTCTTATTCTTTTTTTATTTTATATATATTTTATTTATTATATTTTATTAAAAAGTGTTTAAAAAAGTGTAAACAAATTGTTAAAAAAAAGTTTATAGTAATAAACAACCTGCAGTTTAATGTTTGCATTTCTTTCCCTTACTGTACTGACAATTAACCGAACCGTGACTTTAAAACCGAGGTACGTACCGAACCGTGATTTTTGCGTACCGTGAACCCCTAATTGGTACAGATACCTGAAATTTGGTTCCGTTACCCAACGGTACCTTTTTTTTGGTACTTTCCCTCTATAATTACAAAACAATTATTTCAGTTGTAAAAATGGTTGTCAAACCTATTTATCCTATGTACTTAGAACATTATGTTATTTTATTAATTAAACAAAATCCTCCTCCTCCCAAACCCATCCCTACAAAATATTAAATTGAATAATTATTCATTTCTTACTCACTGTAACTTTTATTCTTTTATTTGTATATTCTTTTTTAGCCTGTTTTATTTTCATGAGCGTTTTTAATTGCTCTTTAATGTTTCATGTAAAGCACTTTGAGTTGCCTTCTTGCTGAAAGGTGCTGTAGAAATAAAGTTGCCTTGCCTTACAACCTCAGCCTGTCAGTCAGTCCCCAGGGCACAGAAACCACTGTTGTGCCTGCTTAGGAAGTAACGTCAACAGCGCCGCGACCGCTTTCGGCTCTCCATTAATATCATATCGCAGCAAACGCTGTCTGCGTGAAGTTTTGAAAAACTGTAACCACACTTGAAACCACTTTATCGGCATCTCCGTGACTCACTGTGACTTCAACAAAACTGCAGAGCCGACGTAGTTTGCACCGTCCGCAGCTATGCGTGTGTGTGTGTGTGTGTGTGTGTGTGTGTGTTTGTGTCAGAGCTCCGCTCTCTGTCAATTTTCAGAAAGGACAGATAAGCTTGAGCTTACGCGCTCTCAGGTACCGGAATTTTGACATTTAGCGTGTAAAAAAGGGGGCAAATTTACTGGTCGCACATGTGCAACTGGATGTAAAATTCAGTCGCACACTCTCAAATTTTGGTCGCAGTCTGGAGCCCCGGAGTCATACGAAGGGCTACCAGTTTGATACACTCTTCTGAAATAACAAATTTTCTCATATATAACTTTAGTTATATATGATTATTAATGATTAATGATAGTCATCTATATGAAGACGCTGATCACGTTAATGATTTCTCACAATAATTATCAACAATGACTTAACAAGGTGGGAAACAGATAATATCAATATTCAATTTTCATTTTTAGAACAGGCCTGAGGGCTACTCCTGTGGTCCTTGGGGGCTACCTGGTGCCCGCGGGCACTGTGTTGGTGACCCCTGGATTAAAGGATGTGAAAGGGAGACGACATGAACTCAGTGTTCGAGATGCAGATGGGAGGTTTCAAAAGGCAATCAATTATCTGGCCAGAGATCATGGAAATATCCTAAGCAAGGTCACATCAGTGACTTAGCACACTTCCCTAAGCTGTGTGTTAGAGCTTAACACCAAGTGTGTCTTTCACTTTCTGTTTGTGTCATGTGTATCACAACAGTTATTTGTCAGTTTTTGATATCGTAATCCTTTCCACCTCCTCCACCCACTAAAGCTGTAACTGATCCCATAAATTGCTCAGGGTAGATGGCTGTTACTGTTACTGTACAACATGTCTGTGACGCCTTAATAAAGTAATAGCAATCTAGCACTATATTTTCCTGTCAGTTATACCAGACAACAGCTCCAATGGTTTGGCCTTTCCTCCTTCATTTACTACTAGCTTACAGCTCAGTCTACAACTTGATAACTAAACCCTGCTGTGTCAAAAAATGTAATCGTTTTAATTAATTTCCCCTAAAAAGGATTCAGAATAGAGATGAGATTGATTGTTTCTTATTGCACAGAATGGGATGTGAGTCATAAACTGCATTTCCTTCCGAGGTTTAGCTTGTGAGTCATCATCACTAATCTGGTCTCATCACGTGCCACAACACTTTTTTTGTGTGCTGCACTGCTGCTGACCCATAAAATATGAATCACAGAACTGATCTCAAATATAGAGAACCGTTTGTTTCCAAGCTCACTGTTGTCCTAAGCATCTGAACATGTGCACACATATTCAGACGCTCCACTTCAGCCTCCGGTGAGGATAGGCCTACCTGTTTTGTTTATCCCTCTAGATTAAAAAAAATGCTGTTGCCGTTTTCAATATACCACAAGCGTAATGCAAAGATGTTTGTGCTGAAATGATTTCATGTGTTACAGGCTCAGACAGAAACAGCACTCCTACTCATAGCATTTTTCTACTGCAAGAACGTAACCTGTAACCTGGGGCTTCCCCTAACACAACCTTTAAAAAAAAAAAAAAAAGAATAAAAAAAGGGGGGTGGAGGGTGGTGTGGGGGGGGCGGGGGGGACGGGTTCTTCCTGGCGGTTTTTTTGTGGTTGTGTGGAGCCATTGCCAACAGTCCCTAGTAGCTCCCTATGGAAGCTCCCATAGTCTGGTAGCTCCGTACATTGTATATGTATATATTTGTTTATTTCATATTAATGTTTAATATGTTTGCACCATTCACCAAGGCCAATTCCACATAAATGTACTGTGGCAATAAACCTTTTTCTGATTTCTGATTCGGCGATACTCTAATCCTACCCACTTTGTTGCAATTCAATAAAATGCAAAGGATTTGCCACTCAAATATTCCGTTTGACTAGGAAATAAGTCACAGTACAGAAGTTAAAGACTATCCAAATTCCATTTCACTGGGATTTTAAGGCCATTCTCTAACCATGTACTTTAAATGTATATGTCTGCATACGTCTGAGACATTATACCTGGCCCTAATAAAAACACACTAATACTACTGTAACACTAAAACTGAATACAAACTAAAACTTGGTTTAAATTTAGCCCAGAAAACACGTCCGGAACAAGTTCAGCCATTATTATTATGAGAGCTGCGACGATGGTTGTTTAAACCTGGCCTGTTGGCTGGTATTTTAAATGTGTGTAGTAGGCTAAGCAGATTTTAGGGTGGTGCTGTATTGTTAACATTAGTGCAACTCTCTCAGTGTTGCTCACTAATGGCGCTTTTCCATTACATGGTACCTGCTCGACTCGCCTCGACTCTACTCACTTTTTTTGGTTTTCCATTACGAAAAAAAGTACCTGGTACCTGCTAACAGGTACTTTTTTTAGTACCACCTCAGTTGAGGTTCCAAGCAAGCTGAGGCGAGCCGAAAAGGTGACGTGAAAGCAACAGACGTATACTGTATAAGTATACTGCATATATTGGGCATACTGTGAAATAGAATCCTGCCGGCCCCCCTGATGTCATGGGATGGGAGATTGCACCTCACTCTTACACCGCAGTGCACAGCTCTGTAAATACCATCATCATTTTGTGGAAAAACTCCATAAATAAAATACCTTAACTAATTATATTTCTCATTGAGACTAACTATCACTTAAAATCCGTTAACCTGGTAAAAGTTTTTCTATTTTGTCGAATATATATTCTGAAAGGTGTTGCTAACAAAATTTGACTTTAAACTTAAATGTGTTTGTCTTCAACCTTTTACAATCCATTATTCTGTAATAAAAAACATAAAAATGCAATTCAGACTGAAATTTCTGATAAACAGTGAGACACGACTGCAAAGACTAGGACAAATAGTACAATTTGGACATGGAGCAGTCACTTACATAGCAAGGTGGTTAAGGTTCCATGTCTACAGCACCATACAGAAGTGGCAGTGCTTCTCCAGACATTATAAAAACAACAAATATGTCAGGGAATGATAGGTAGAGCAAACATGATAGGAAAACTACTACTACAATTACTGTGCATTAAGCTAACAAATATAAATATTATACCTAATTTTTTTTTTTTACTTACTATACAGTCTATGTATTACAATCCCATGAAGCAGTGGAAGCCAAACACAGGCTCAAGGATTTCCACTTTCTATCAGACTACGGTCCTACTGTACAGGAGAGAAAGCAGGTATTGTCAGTAGTCTGGATCAGCCCTGCAGCTGTGACCCAAGGAGAATAGAAGGTCACTTTAGAAAACCACCAGAAGCTAAAAAAACTGTTCCGACTGGTCTCCAGCCAGGCAGCAATATTTATAACCAATCAACAAAATGAGTGTTCTGACCATCGCGGCCACATACAGTTTATACGTGGTAACTCTGCTCACTTATAAAACTCGAATGGGGATGTTTGTTTTTATCCTCCACTTCACCTCTGACTCTCTGACAGAAACGCTGCTATTTTACTTTCAAACCTGCCGCACCATGCTGCGTATTATCTCCACAGGGACAGATAGCTAACCTAACGCTAAAAGCCGGTCAAGGCCGGCGAAATAACATCCTAATTAACTTTGGGTTAAGTTGCTGCGTTGGTATTTTGAGGCGGCGTATTTATATTGCTACTTGGCACAAAACCATCGGAGGCTGCACACGGTATAAGTCACACATGCTGTGATAGCTGCTGTTACTGTAAGGCCATAACGTTATCTACATGGGCCATTACTAGCTAGCTTATTCATTCTTATATATTACACGTGTTTTGAGTGAGGTTATTTTCTCTTTGTATAAGCAATACATCTGTATATTACATGTTAAGATGCAGGGTGTTAAGTTAGCTATTTATTGAGCGCTATTTAATGCGGTTTTGACACAGCTTTGGTGAAGGTTGTCGAACATCCGCTTGCGCCTATATGCGTCATAACTCGCCATAAGCGCCAGCCGTACCATCATACCATGGTGTCAGGCAGTTTGTTCCGTACTTGAAACCTACTTTTCACTGGCTTCTTCTGGGCTGACAACATCCTTCTTCAGCTGTTCGTCTAGCTCCACGGCCCCTTCAGTTTTTGTGCAATAGGAGCGGAACGGGGTGGTAAAGGGCGCGGCGCGGAGCGCCGGGCGGTAAGTAGCGGCATGATGGAGGACCTTCAGTTGAGGAGAGATTGTTCTGGCATCAACGGAGGCGGTCCCGAAGCAGCAGCGGCGGGTCGGTAACCAGGTCTTCTGTCTAGAGCCGGACAAGGGACGCTTGAGGGTGGCTTCAAACAACTCCTTCAGCACTGTCGAAAACCTAAACTGTAACATCTCAATCCTGTCAGGCAATTAGAGAGAACGTCGTGGTTCCAAAAATGTCCGGTAGCAGCTGAACAGTTTTTAAGAAATGCGCTCAAACACGTTGACTGTCTGAGAGGCGATGACTCAGAAGTACCGGCGTACAAAAATAAATAGAAGCGCACGTTCCCGCCCCTGCGGCTCCTATTGGTGGCATCGATGATGTCTGCGTCCAGAGATAATTTATGACGCTCTGAAAGTTCCTATTGGTGTGTCTTTGTGTCTATCAATTCTTGTTATTTTTTATTTTTTTTAGACAGACTTGATATCCTTTGTTTATAAACGTCATATAGCCTATTAATGACATTGTTCTTACTAACTGTTTTTAGTAATTATTTGAGATCCTGTATCGGCGATGTAGGCTATTTTAAATTAGTATATATGTCATTTTTTTGCTTAGGAGGTGAATTGAATTTATTTAGTCTTAATAATAAACAAATACGTTGTTTGCATGTTGCTACCACAACCTGTTAACACGTGTTAAGAGAGCTAAGGCATGGAAAGAGCTGCCCATTGCCCAATAGAAAACTGAAAACGACTTTAATTGATAATCGCTGGACCTATAGGGGCGGGGTGGCTCTTGGTGTGTGTGTGTGTGTGTGTGTGGACTATTTTAATGTCGCAATATTTCATGTTTGTTTTTTATGACTGTTTAAAGCCCTTCTAGGGACGGGAATTAAATTAGATAACTGCTGGAATGCTCTACATTGCATTCGTCCCTATTCAAAAAAACATAAATAAAATTAAACCTTTGCTACATTTTGAGTCACAGGTTTGTTTGTTTATGGAATTATTTTGTTAAAATTACTTATTTTCTGTGATACATACCAAAGTTTAACTTTTGTTGTTGTTGCTCAGTTTAAATTTGCAATCTACAAAACTGGAGACCATTTCATCCCACCAAGCATAGTGTAGCCTAAGTGCCATCACTGATGCCAGCACCAATGCTAAAACTATTAACACCATGCAGGCACTTGTACATTTATTTTATTCTCATGTTTTGTTACATGTACTTCTATATCCCCTGGCATTATGTTGTACTTTAACTTTATAAAATTAAAAATGAGGTTCTGTGAGGTAAAAGCAAAACAGAAAACAGGTACATAAAGCAATGCTATTTGGGCTGGAAAATTACCTGAAGTTGCTCTTATACTAGTGATAAAAATAAATGTCAGACATCTCATGCAGAAGTTGTTTTTCTTTTAGTTTTACAACAGCAAAAATCTCCATGTAAAGTGTATTTCACACGTTGACATATTCCAACTTCTAGTTATTCATTCATTCCTACAACGTAAGAAATAGAATCTAGGTTGTATCAGAGATCTTTAACAGGAGGTCCGCGACCCCTAGCGGGTCATCAGAGTTACTGCAGGGGCGCAGCCAATTTATTATTTTATACGTTTTTAAACGTATTTTTAAATTATTATTTCAAAAATTAAAATTAAAAAAAGTACATTAACATGAATCTAATATAAAGCCTTGGCCTAAAAATACTAAAGACCCCTGATGTATATATGCTAGTTCCGTAATATTGAGTGACTGACGTTTGGTTGCCCTTAGTTTGGTCTTGTAAAGTTTACAGCAAGCTTCTCCAGTCCATTCTCTCTTATAATCGTTCTCTTAATACATCCATGCTTATATATACATCCATGAGTCTAATGCGTCATTGCTGAAGGCCAGAGCCATGGCTTGGTCCAGTTAAAGAGAAGGAGGCGGGATTTGGAGAACCTGGAAACAGAAATCCCTGACAGTCAGAGTTCAGGGCAATTTAGTCCCACATAGTAAGTAGCAGCCATAGAGCTCAACTGTCCCGGCCAGGCCGAGATGTCAGTACCCATGGATGTATTAAGAGAACTGGATACAGTGTTCGGCGGGAAGCCCCGTACATTCCAATGAGAGTGCTGAAAACATGGCTCAAAAGCATATACAGTATATAAGAATGCACCAACAGATGCCGTTGCTCTGGACGGAGACCTTCTTATTTACTGTCTATGACGGAGACCAGTGAAGGCCGTTAGAAGCACTTTTCCGGTGAGCGCTGAGCGTTACTGCGCAGCCTCCAACTGAGAGAGATGACGTAAATGTGACGTGAGCAACCTGTCTGAAAGTTGTAAGTCTTCTGTTAGCTGTGCCAAGAGAAATCTCAATCATTCCCAATCTAGCAGAGACGGAGAGCGTAGGTATATGTAAGGAGATAACATGGACACAGACTAATTATTGCTAACTAAAATGCTAGTTAACATTAGTAATTAAACCTAAACAGTTAATGCGAGTCTAAACTGCTAATTTATCTACTGTGAGACAGTAAGTCCCGTGGTTATGACACAATCGTTAGCCTATTTTTACAAAAACGTCTGCTACGGAGCCATAACACGAAGTACAAGGTCCTTAAAAGCCTTCACTGGTCTCCGTCCAGAGCAACGGGATCTGTTGGTCCATTCTTATATACTGTCTATGACCCCAACCAATCGAGCTGTTTTGTAGGGCGGGTCTTGGCGTGGCCATAGTGGGATTCGTAATTTTGCGGTCCGGCCACAGCCGGTTCCGGAAGTAAAACTACAATGCAATTTCTCAGCCATAAAATCGTAACCGTCGATGGTAGACTTAAAACCAGCTACGACATGACTAAGCGATTGTATATGCTCATATAGACGCCAAAAGTTCATGGGGCACCAACCTTGTTTTGAGATAAATGTATTTTCTTCGCAATGTCTTGGATAAGCACTTCATTACCCACAATCCTGAACAATCCCACAGTGATGCCTCTGATTGGTGGAACTCATGTCATGTGACTGTTTGGTTAAACTCTAAACCCCGCGAAAGTCCGTGAGAGTCATCGCTGCTGTACTGTGTAGGCTACTGTAACGTTACTGTCGACTGTTCGATCTTTAATAAAAAGAAGAAGTTGCGTTTTTCTGCACGGTAGAGTTATCAGTGCAATCATGAGCTCCTTGGCTGCCATTAGGGCTTTTTTCAAGTACGAGAACAAGTGTCCAAAGGGGTGAAAACCACTTTAAATCGGGTCAGGTTATTGAATGTAGTGTGTCCGAGGGAATCTTTCTGTTCTCTTGTAAAATAGTCCAATTTTTAGGCTGTAGAAAGTGAACCTGCTTTCCTGCGATGCGACCACTAGATGTCGCTGTTCACCAAGGATAACCCACCGTCGAGTTCAGGCTAACTGACTGCAGGAGGCTTCTCTCTTTAGGTGTCCTCATATGCAAACTCCAAACAGTTTTAATGGAATCACAAGTTGACAAGAATCCTGGGATCTTCTGTGAAACAAAATAACACTTGACAATGAGTCACATGTGTTGTTTATTTTAAAATGTTATTTCAGTAAAAGTGTGTAAGTATCATCATAAAAATGTAGTTAAAGTATAAAAATCCTCCCATTTTAGAAAGTGTAAAGGATCCAAACCGTTGTGTTTAATGGTCTAATAATTTCAACTGGACTTGTAGGCCGTTATATTGTTGGCTAGTTTCATTTATAAAACATCAGATTTTATAAACTACATGTGTTTAGTGTGCAGAAATCTTAATCTGTAAAGTAACTAGTAACTAAAGCTGTCAGATGAATGTAGTGGAGTAAAAAGTACAATATTTCTCTCTGAAATGTAGTGGAGTAGAAGTAGAAAGTGGCATGAAAAGAAAAGACTCAAGTAAAGTACAAGTACCTCAACATTTGTACTTAAGTACAGTACAGGAGTAAATTGACTTGGTTAAGCCATAACACTATGTAAAAGATACAGTAACTTTTATGTGATAGTCACTGCTAAACAAAAATCAAATCTCTCTGCAAATTCATGAGCGAACAGAAATCTCAGAAATCACGTTTAGCGCGCTGAAACACTGCAGTATGATCTGGACATGACATTAATAAACAGCATGTGAGGTTATTGGCAAGGGCGTAAAGCCCAGGGGGGTCGGGGGGGGTCAGGACCCTCCCCCCCCCACCCCCCTTCTAAGGGTTGTCCCCCCTAGAAATATCATTAAAACAATGCTGTGTATTGTAAATAACATAATGATGTATACTTAAAATATCTGTGTAAGTAGTAAAACTATACAAACCCAAAAAAATGCTTTTTAAGTTTAGAAACATTTTGAGTCCCCTCTCCCTTGCCTCACAGTGGTTTGGTCCACTGCATGCTGTATGTTAGGAGGATCTGCACTCGACTCACAGTCACATCGGTAGTGACAGGAATGTAGTAAGTAGGCGGTTCAAGGCAAGCCCCCAGGAAGAGCGCCAAATCTAAAAGCCACCATGGGCTTAGCGGATAACGGTGGTACTGCACCCCATGGCCCAGAAAGACTTTTCACATAGACTTGCATGGCGAAAGAAACGTCTATATTTCAGCGGATAATTTGTTTCTGGGTATATCAACTTACCAGCCCTAACACTGAAAGGGTCCTTGATTAAAACGTCACGTTTTTAACATTTTTAACATTCACTAGAAGCAAATCCAGTATTATTAAATTTGGCATGATGAACGCGCATAATGGACGTGAGCAGACCCACGGGACTGTGCCCGCCCGCTCACATGACTGTTCTCCCGAGCTCACGTAGCTAGCTGTAATAATGGATATAGCTAATGGTTGTAATTCACCATGTGTTCTATTATTACGTCCATGGTATTATCTTATGAAGTTATGATACATCCGAGGGATGTATGTAGCTATGCTATAAAGCCTGTTAGCTACGTGGATGTAACGTCATTAGCGTTTCCCAAACTGGCGGGCTATCAGCTAGCTAGCTAGTTGCTAACATCAGGGGTAGCTAGCATGGCTGTATTAAGATCTATACATAGCTAGCTATATGCCCACATAACTATTTTCTCTAGTTGTTTTTTTTTTACATTTTCCTGTACTTGTAATTTTAATATTCCTTTATTGTATTTTTTGTGTACTCACCCTAATCTATATCTTTCACGTTGCCCTTCCGGGATTGCTGCAGGAAATTCCGCCGGATGCATGTATTTTCCATTTCCTTCCTCTTCCTTTGTGTTGGCGTTCTAAACTCCGGTGGATTTATGAGGACTATGGTTAACTGCTCCTCAGATCTCTGCAGGGTAAATCCAGACAGCTAGCTAGACTATCTGTCCAATCTGAGTTTTCTCTCACACAACCATTTTACAGCAGCTCTGTGCGGAGTTTAGCACCGCCCATTCTGATTGGTTTAAAGAAATGCCTTTAAACCAAAACACGCTGACTCACCCTAACTCCTGTAAATCACTGTGAACTGCTTCATGTCTGAATGCTGCTATAGAAATAAAACTGCCCTGCCTTTATAAAAAGAAAGATAACTGATAAAACAAATCAGACGACCAGGAACCACAGGACAAGAGGTATTTTCTTTGCAAGAAGGTTTATATTAATCAAAACAATGAACAATGTGAAAACAAAATGATTGTGAGAGAGAGACGAGAGAGAGAGAGGATGAAAACATGATCAAATGCAGGTATCATTTATGGTTATACAGTACAGATCAACACATATACTTAAAATGCTTGGGAACCTATATTTGGCCGTTTGGGAGCTTAAAGTCAGGAGGTTTAGCAACAGAATTGTCAAAAATAGGGAATTGTATGAACTGGCTTTTCTGGATTTTCTCCATAATTCCACAGTAGATATAGACATGTTGCGCATCCCTAAAACGTGAGGAGCTGTAGTATGCAAATCAGGTTTCAAATTCAATGTGAACGCATATTTGGCCGTGTGAGGACAGCTTGAAGTCAGGAGGTTTAGCAACGGAATTGTCGAAAATCGGGAATTGTATGAACTGACTTTTCTCCATAATTCCACAGTAGATATAGACATGTTGCGCATCCCTAAAACGTGAGGAGCTGTAGCATGCGAATCAGGTTTCAAGTTCAAAGGGAATCCAAATTTGGCCATTTGGGGGCAGCTTAAATTCAGGAGGTTTAGCAACATAATTGTCAAAAATCTGTGTTTGTTTGAGCTGGCTTTTCTCCATAATTCCACAGTACATATGGACATGTTGGGCATTCCTACAAATGTGAGGAGCTGTAGTATGCAGATCAGGTTTCAAATTCAATGGGAACCCATATTTGGCCATTTCGGGGCAGCTTAAAGTCAGGAGGTTTAGCAACAGAATTGTCGAAAATCGGGAATGTATGAACTGACTTTTCTGGCTTTTCTCCATAATTCCACAGTAAATATGGACATGTTGGGCATCGCTAGAAAGGTGAGGAGCTGTAGTATACAAATCAGAATTGTTGAAAATTTGGATTTGTTAGAGCTGACTTTTCTTGAGGTCAGTTCCTCTCCGGGAACCAACATCTTATCGTGGTGGAGAGGTTTGTGTGTCCCTTTGAACCTGAGGGCTGTGTGGTCTGGAGCTTTGTGCTCCTGGTAGGGTCTCCCAAGGCAAAGTGGTCTCAGGTGAGGGGCCAGACAAAGAATGGTTCACAAACCCTATGAGTGATCGAGGTAGAGATGGAGTGACCCTGCCCGGGGGAAGCCCGGGGCCCCCGTCTGGAGCCAGGCCCAGACGGAGGGCTCGTCAGCGAGCCCCCGGCTGAGCGCCGCTACGTTGGAGTTTACCCCGGTGGACGAGTGGGTCGCCTCCCTACGCCTGCGGGTTGTGGGGGGGAAAACTCTGACTCTTGTTTGTGCATATGCACCAAACAACAGTTTGGAGTATTCAGCCTTCTTAAAGACCTTGAGTGGAGTCCTGTATGGGGCTCCAGTGGGGGACTCCATAGTTCTGCTGGGGGACTTCAACGCGCACATGGGCAATGATGGAGACACATGGAGAGGCGTGATTGGGAGGAACGGCCTCCCTGATCTAAACCAGAGTGGTTGTTTGTTGTTGGACTTCTGTGCTAGTCATGGATTGTCTATAACGAACACCATGTTCGAACATAGGGACGCTCATAAGTGTACTTGGTACCAGAGCACCCTAGGCCAAAGGTCAATGATTGATTTTATAATTGTTTCATCTGATCTGAGGCCGTATGTTTTGGACACTTGGGTGAAGAGAGGGGCGGAGCTGTCAACCGATGACCATGTGGTGGTGAGTTGGGTCAGGGGGTGGGGGAAGACTCTGGACAGACTTGGTAAGCCCAAACGGGTAGTGCAGGTAAATTGGGAACGTCTGGAGGAGGCCCCTGTCCGACAGACTTTCAACTCACACCTCCGGCGGAGCTTTTCGTGCATCCCTGTGGAGGCTGGGGGCATTGAACCCGAGTGGACAATGTTCAAAGTTTCCGTTGCTGAAGCTGCGGCGAGGAGCTGTGGTCTTAGGGTCTTAGGTGCCTCATGGGGCGGTAACCCACGAACACCGTGGTGGACACCGGTGGTCAGGGAAGCCGTCCGACTGAAGAAGGAGTCTTTCCGGGATATGTTATCCCGGAGGACTCCGGAGGAAGTTGCAAGGTACCGAAGGGCCCGAAGGGCTGCAGCCTCTGCCGTGAAAGAGCAGCGGGTGTGGGAGAAGTTCGGAGAAGACATGGAGAAGGACTTTCGGTCGGCACCAAGGTGCTTCTGGAAAACCGTTCACCACCTCAGGAGGGGGAAGCGGGGAACCATCCAAGCTGTGTACAGTAAGGATGGGACGCTGTTGACCTCAACTGAGGAGGTAATAGGGCGGTGGAAGGAGCACTTTGAGGAACTCCTAAATCCGACTAATACGCCCTCTATGGTAGAGGCAGAGCTGGAGGATGATGGGGGATTGTCGTCAATTTCCTTGGTGGAAGTTGCTGAGGTAGTTAAACAACTCCACAGTGGCAAAGCCCCAGGGATTGATGAGATCCATCCAGAAATGCTTAAAGCTCTGGGTGTGGAGGGGTTGTCTTGGTTGACACTCCTCTTCAACATTGCGTTGAAGTCTGGGACGGTGCCTAAGGAGTGGCAGACCGGGGTGGTGGTTCCCCTTTTCAAAAAGGGGGACCAGAGGGTGTGTACCAAGCCTCCCCGGTAAAGTCTACTCCAAGGTGCTGGTTCGGTCGATAGTCGAACCTCAGGTTGAAGAGGAACAATGCGGATTCCGTCCTGGTCGTGGAACAACGGACCAGCTCTTTACTCTCGCAAGGATCCTGGGGGGAGCCTGGGAGTATGCCCAACCGGTCTACATGTGCTTTGTGGATCTGGAAAAGGCGTATGACCGGGTCCCTCGGGAGATACTGTGGGAGGTGCTGCGGGAGTATGGGGTGAGGGGGTCCCTTCTCAGGGCCATCCAATCTCTGTACGACCAAAGCGAGAGTAAGTCGGACTCGTTTCAGGTGAGAGTTGGCCTCCGCCAGGGCTGCGCTTTGTCACCAATCCTGTTTGTAGTATTTATGGACAGGATATCGAGGCGTAGTCGGGGTGGAGAGGGGTTGCAGTTCGGTGGGCTGGGGATCTCATCGCTGCTTTTTGCAGATGATGTCGTCCTGACGGCATCATCGGCCTGTGACCTTCAGCACTCGCTGGATCGGTTTGCAGCCGAGTGTGAAGCGGCTGGGATGAGGATCAGCACCTCTAAATCGGAGGCCATGGTTCTGAGCAGGAAACCGATGGAGTGCCTTCTCCAAGTAGGAAATGAGTCCTTACCCCAAGTGAAGGAGTTCAAGTACCTTAGGGTCTTGTTCGCGAGTGAGGGGACAATGGAGCGGGAGATTGGTCGGAGAATCTGCGCAGCGGGTGCGGTATCACATTCAATTTATCGCACCGTTGCGACGAAAAGAGAGCTGAGCCAGAAGGCAAAGCTCTCAATCTACCGGTCAGTTTTCGTTCCTACCCTCACCTATGGTCATGAAGGCTGGGTCATGACCGAAAGAACAAGATCCAGGGTACAAGCGGCCGAAATGGGTTTCCTCAGGAGGGTGGCTGGCGTCTCCCTTAGAGATAGGGTGAGAAGCTCAGTCATCCGTGAGGAGCTCGGAGTAGACCCGCTGCTCCTTCGCGTCGAAAGGAGCCAGTTGAGGCGCCTCCTAGGGAGGTGTTCCAGGCATGTCCAGCTTTGAGGAGGCCTCGGGGAAGACCCAGGACTAGGTGGAGGGATTATATCTCCAACCTGTCAGATCCCCCAGTCGGAGCTGGTTAATGTGGCTCGGGAAAGGGAAGTTTGGTGTCCCCTGCTGGAGCTGCTACCGGATAAGCGGACGAAGATGGATGGATGACTTTTCTTTTCTTTTTTTTAAGATAAAAGGGCGAACGCTCTTATTGGGTGAGCTAGAGGCCTCCCCATAGCTGACTTTTCTCTATATTTCCACAGTAGATATGGACATGTGGGGCATCGCTAGAAAGCAGAGGCGGCGCCAGGGAGGGGCTAGGGGCTGCTTTAGCTACCCCTAGGATTGCCATAGCACCCCCTTAGCACCCCCAAGAAATTGCTGTGGTTGATTTATAAATAAATAAAAAATCGTTAATGTGTAAATAGTATAATTTATATTTGAAAAATGAATAAATACATTAACAAAACAAACGATTATTTTTAGGCTAAAAAACACAGGTGATCGTATTCGGCCAAAGGGTGCAGCACACATTGAACTTTTGACCTTACTTCCGCAGTAACGTATTCACAAAGAAGAAGAAGATCTCAATATTTGGAGCCGTTAGGATTAGAGAAGTGAGTCTAATGCTAGCAATGGATAATTTTTTACTCCCTAAACGTCAAGGTGTGGAGACTTTATCAAAATCTGTAAATGAGACTGAGATATGGTGAACTTGTCACCAACCGGGACAAAGAAAAGCGGCCGGAAGAAGGTGATCAGACCACGGCTGTGATTGCTGCTGAGGACGTCACCCTGCTGTACATGACATTAGACCAGGGGATCGCACAGCCAGGCCACAGTGGGTGAGTCAGCTGATAGGGGTCCATGCAAGAACTCTTATCTCTGTCTCGTAGAAGAGCATTACAGTGAACATGTGTTTTACAGAAATGTGAATAAATGGATCACCGAATCTAAAGTTATACAGCGCACTGGACATTGGTTTATTTTTAGCCCAGAAAACGTGTTTGCCCTCAGTGGCTTATTTAGATATATTAAGTCACTACAGATATGACTACATTATTTTGACCATACGTGCAAGTGTGAAAACTGTGTGAGGATACATACGCGTGTGTGTTTATGTGTGTGCTTGGCTATGGGTGGTGTATTTGGCCTGCTGCATTAATCTTCTGAGCCACTGTATGAGAGCTGCAGTAATGATTGTTTGAACCTGGCTTGTTGGCTGGTATTTGAAATATGTTTGGTGGGCTAATCAGAGTTCTATGGTGCTGCTGTATCGGCATCTGCGCGAGTGTGTGTAACGTTAGCCTATTTGTGTCAAGGGAAACTCAAAATTTCAGAGCACCTTCACTGAAACGTCCAGCAACCCCAAAGCACCAGCAAAAGAACATCTCTGGCACCGCCACTGCTATAAAGGTGAGGAGCTGTAGTATGTGGATCAGGTTTCAAATTCAATGGGAACCCATATTTGGCCGTTTGAGGGCACTGCAAAGTCAGGAGGTTTAGCAACAGAATTGTCAAAAATCTGGATTTGTTTGAGCTGACTTTTCTGGCTTTTCTCCAAAATTCTTCAACCAGCTAGCTAGCTGCCGTGCTAACTAGGCCAAAAAACTAGTTAAATGCGGGTCTGCCGAGCTCCTACACCGGCTAGCTGACGAGCTAGCTGCAGCTAGCTAGCTCCGTAATTTACTGCATGGATTAACGTGTGGTAGACAATTAATGACTGCACTTCCCAGAGCTGGGATGCGTTCAGGCATCCATTAGAAAGTTGCATTGGCACACCCATTTAACAACGGTATGTGGGTAGCCACGACCGACCATGCCCTCTAAAAACATAGGCTACGTGTTATTACTTACTTAAAGTAAAGAATAGATGTTAACAAAATTAACGCTAGATTGATGTCTTATATTTGCTATTATGAGGTACCTCCCCCCCCGCCGTTAGCGTAGCATCGCGTACCTGTAACCCAGCCAGCTACAAAGAACTGGTAAGCATCCAGACTTTTAAAAGCTTTGAGATCAGCACCAGCATATGGGGTTACCCCGTTTACCACATAGTGGTACAGACCGTGTGGACTGAAGTCGGGCAGACTCGGTGATTTAATGAGGTCCGTGAAAACGGAGGGAGAAAGAATTAAGGGTCGGTATCCAATCCTGCTATCTCCAACTTCTCCAAAAACTGCTCTTTGTGAGCACCTACCAGATGCCCTACCTCGACCGATAACGGCATGACAACTTGTTGTTCAATAGAAGAAGCCATAAAGCCTTAAATCATGGGCGTAAATCTGATCTAACACTAGGGGGGGACCATAAACATAACATTTCTGAAGAGCAATTTTTGAAGGGGACACAAATAATACAGCCACAATTATACTCGTAGAGGACACAAGCCACAAAAATACTTGCGTCCCCCGCATAAATATTAGGTTTGGTCTGGGACAGAGGATATATATTTAACTGCAGCAAACCCACTGATCAGCCACTTCAAACACAACTGTAGATCTTCAATATTAACCCTAATATCAGTTCACACACATAACGTTAGGCTTATCGCCGTGGTAACGTTAGTTGTAGTGGGTGCATTTCTATCCAACAAGCTATTAAACAAGATAGCTAACGTTACATTATATTACACTAACAGAGCGAACTTTTTGTCATAACTAATTCATTAATTACTCAGCATCATTTCTACTTGAGAAAAGAACAACTTCATCCAATGTTTAATGTGAATAAGACAGCCTTGAACCGCCTACTTACAAGCTACATTCCTGTCAATACCCGATGTGACTGTGAGTCGAGTGCAGATGGGTAACGTACAGCAGGCAGTGGACCAAACCACTGTGAAGCAAGGGAGGGGGGACTCAAAATGTTTCTAAACTTAAAAAGCATTTTTTGGGGTTTGTATAGTTTTACTACTTACACAGATATTTTAAGTATACGTCATTATGTTATTTACAATACACAGCATTGTTTTAATGATATTTCTAGGGGGGGACAACCCTAAAACCCCGACCCCCCTGGGATTTACGCCCTTGCCATAAATACAGTTTATTTAGTGTTATGTATTTCAAACTGATTGAAACTATGAAACTTTTAGCGAATAACTTCACATTCCCAATGGGCGGGACGCTTTTTTTTTTTTTTTTTTTTTTTTGCAGGATGGTAGGGGAAGAGTCATGAATATTCATTAGGGAGCTCATCCCTGATTGGCTAACCCTGACATTCTTACCCTAACCATAACCAATCCCACTCCTCCTGTCTAAACATAACCAATCCCACCAGATTAGGCAACGAGTACTAGCCATTCAGAGGCGGAGTAGGGCGGGTTCTTCCCCTACCATCCTGCAAAAAATAATTTCGCGGGCGGGACAATTTCAGCTCTCCACGTCCTCCGGTGGTGGTGTCGGTCCAAACGTCAGAAGTTGCCACGAATGCACGGCGGCATGATGTGGAGGTTAGTGAGATGCACACTGTGGCTCTTTGTCTCTTCACAGCTCAGTTTCTGGTGTGTTTGGGCAACAGCAGCTGAGCTGGACGGCGAGGTCAGGATTGAAGTTTTGTTCAAGCCCGAGCAGTGCACTCCAAAGAGTAAAAGAGGAGATCTGATGAACGTCCATTACGATGGGTTCCTCGCCAAAGATGGTTCTCAGTTCTACTGCAGGTTGGTGGCTCGAGAAAAACTTTGCTGCAGTTAATCGACGTTATCGTTGCAAATTTTGCAGGCTTTATTACTGTATTATTATGCTTTGTATTGTCTAAATGAAGATTGATCACTACAGAGGTTTCACATTGCACTCTACATTATATGCTAAGGTCTCCTTTATGTGTGTTGTAAAATTGTATACCCTTTATTTCAATGTGACATAAATAAAGTTTATTATTTAATGGGTAGGGACCATAGGCAGTATATAAGAAGGTAGGGACACTAGATACTGGGAATCGTAGTTAATCCTGCTTTCAGATGGTTTCACATAGTTCATTGGAGTGTTTAGGGACAGTACGAAAAAGAATTCCTACTGGAATGGTACAGTCCCTGACCAAAATGAAGATATGTCCATATGTGCTCAGATGTGCCCTGCAAATTCTATTGATGTGAATTCTGATTGACCTTTTTGTACTGTTTCTGTTAAGTCGATCAGACAAAGCTGGGCACCCTCAGTGGTTTGTGCTGGGCGTCGGACAAGTCATTAAGGGCCTTGATATTGGGATGGAAGATATGTGTCCTGGAGAGAAGCGAAAAATAACTGTTCCCCCTGGCCTGGCCTTTGGAGAAAAAGGCAAAGGTAAGTAATTGTAACAATGATTTTTTTATCAGGAAAAGCTTTATATTGCCCACTGCGAAATCATAGATTTACACAATATTACATTACTTTAAAGGGTTTTTATTCCCTAGTATGGTTCAGACTCACTTAGGCCTGTCACGATAACACATTTTGCTGGACGATAAATTGTCCTAGAAATTATTGCGATAAACGATAATTGTCGTTCTGAGACCAGTTTCATCTAATATAATGATAATGGCATAATAATGCAAGTACACCTTTTTCAAAGATCAATAAACTTTTATTTCTAAAGAATATTTAACACTGGAACTGGAAGACATTTTAAATATCCACAATAAATACCAAAACCAAAACCAATAAATAAAATGGACTCTCAGTCTCTGTTAACAAAAAAATGCACCGGAATAAAAACCAAACGCAATCAAAAATAATAAATAAAATGGATTTTTTTTCCGGCCGTGATAATTTCCATTTAAAAATGATCGAGCTCATTTTTATTTATCATGCGATTAATTGATTTATTGCATATTGCGACAGGCCCAGACTCACTTCCCATAATGCAACTTGGTAGCATCTTTTCATTAAACACATACACGTCTTCTAAACTACAAAAACCCCGTTTGTAATGTAAGGCTTTATGTTATAAATTTGTAGTCTCCAACCCTGAGCTGAGATAACCCTGATGATATCACGACGAAGTCACCAGGGTTATTTACTCAGACTTGAGAAAGCTCCTCCAGAGCCACAGAGGACATTATTCAACTGTTTCCACATGCTGAGTAGCATTATTAGGAATCCCACGGCTTTCCTTGGCATAACCCGCCCTGTTTTTGGGTCACGATTCATCTCTTAGCTAGTTGGCTTGGTTCCAGGCTTAAAACTCTTTTTCTAAGCATTTGATGAAACGTCAATGGACATATTAAATGGGCAAAAATCACTTCTGAATGCAGAGCCGTTTAAAAGTGGGAGCTCGCTGTTGAGCTCTATTAACCGAGTAAGCACGAGCATGGACCCCTGTCCAATCTTAACGCTTACATTCTATGTAAAGCATATCTTGTCAAGGAAAGCAGTGGGATGACTAAACATTACATCATGTGTAAAAATCGGTTGAGTGCTTCTTTTAATATTTACCAAAAAGTTAGATTACCATGCAATTTAAAACTTGTTACACACAATGTCCTTGTCCACATTTTCTCTGATCACTTGTTTCAAGCAAGTTTTATGTTAGCAAGTTGATGCCTTAGTGAAATGAATGTATGTCAGTGGTGGGAGGGAACATAGGAAATGAAATGACAATGTCCAGGAGTAGTATTGATATGCTGTATGATTGAGTTTGTCACGGCATAACCACAACCCTGGGACAACTTGCTAACATCGTTTAGGACTTTCTAAGTTTGGCCGCCTGTACATATGAAACTGCTAGAGGATGGATAACCGAACCGAGCCGGGCCGGGTTCGGACAGATATTTAGAAATGATGTCCGGGTTCGGGTCGGGCTCGGTCACATCAGCGCGATAAGGCGTTGAACATTTAAAATAAAATAAAAAAGCTTATTATAGGTGCGCGCCTGTGTGAACGTGCGCTTGTTGCCCCGTGTGCGCTGATGCGCTCATCTATTGACATTTCCGAATGCCTTCCTACAGTTGCTTAATAAAAGTGGGCTTTCCACACAAACAAACATTACAGTATGAGAAAAAAATGAGATTTTAACTGTCTCGGGCTTGGGTCGGGCTTGGACATAAATATCTTAATGCCTGTCAGGCTCGGGTCCGGTTCGGTTACTGCTCTGTCGGACGCGGGCCGGGCTCGGACAGAAAAAATGCCGCCCGATCCGCACTCTAGAAACTTCGCTGCCCCGGCAGCACTTCGTTCCGTCATACGACTAGCTCACTGCGTTGTCCGGCTCAGGTTAGCATCAGCACTCTTTTGAAAGTTAATTTGTAGACATTTAAGAAGCGGACAATAATATTAACGCAACTTGAATGGGGGAAGAAGATTCTCCTCTGCAACACTCAGAAACACTTGTCTTTCGTCCTGAACTCTGACTCCAGCTTCTTCTTCTTCTTCCCTTTTTGTAAACTCCCCCAGTGTCTGCGACTAGGTAAGCCCCTCCTACCTCAGCCTGGCAACCAATAGGAAGATTGTGCCGTGACAAGTTAAAAACAATAAATCCTATTTATACAGGCTTTTAAACTGATTATTGTGTAGTATTGTTTCTGTGCTAGAAGAGCTGACTTCATGCGGTCTTGTCTTCTTTTACAGCACTTTAGTTGAAAGGGCATCACATCCCTCGCAGTGTTTGCTACTCATCCCCCCATGGCATGTACTGTAAGCATGCACAAAGGTTTAAAGGTCTTTACTTCATCTCACTCTTTCTGCATGCATTGGAGCACTGTCCGAAAACTAACAGCTGATTATTAGCGTTTTATCTTTAACTGCTATTTCTTATTAACCTCTTCATGTTGGTGTTCATAAATGCACTTTGGTGTGATGTTCTGATGGTGGTGTTGCCCAGCCTGGGAGTCTGCATTTCAGGTTCCATCACTTGATTTCACTATTTGGCTGTGGAGGAAATGGTTTTCCTGAGTGTACATGCTTTCGCTGTCTCTGCAACAGTTTGCATTGCAATTACGTGCATGTAAAGTTTAAACCTATCCTAGGCTGAGAGCTGCTGAGTGAAAACCCAGTGTTGTACAGCTGTAATGGAGGCTCCATGTTCTTGTTTTTCTCTCAGTAAAAAACTATCAACAACTTTAATTGCTTTTTTGTTGCTCTCTTGAGAATATTTTCTTTTCTTGCTGGATTAATGCCATATCCTTATGGGCCTTTACATTTTGTAGACGTTATCCATTCATTTACATAGTTAGCAGCTGTTTTGTCAGAACATGTAGCAGAACCACCAACCAGATAAACTCAGTTCAATGCAACTCCCCCCCTTCCTGAAATGTCGTCACACCAACTTCACAACTCCACCCTGTACGGTAGTGCATGATAAAAAAAAAAGATCAGTAATTATGAGCTACGACTATAGCATTATAATTGCTTGTGGTGTTTTAAACTCTTCATGTGCTGCTGTTATTTACCCCTGATGAAATAGATCCAGTGCCGCCCAATGCTACGGTGGTGTTTGAGGTGGAGGTCTACTCTGTGTCCAGGGGACCGCGCAGCATGGAGGCTTTCGGACAGATGGACCTTGATAGAGACAGAAGTCTCACAAAGGCTGAGGTAACCCGTTGCAGATTTAGAACCGGCCCGTATATCAATTTGGGTTCACAATAAATTTTGTCCCTCCTAGTTGTGCGCCAAACTAAAAACACAGGAAAGTATTTTTTAAACTGCAATTACCTGACATTCAAAGCAGACATATGGCAGATTTGCCGACTCTGAGACTCAGAAATTCCCCCCAGAAGCAGAGAGTTTTCATATTCAGGCTGTGAAATGGCTTGTTGTTAAAAAGAAATGTATAATTGTTTTGCTTGATTTGCTAAATCCTATGGCTAAGGAACTCTTTTGATGACTTTTGTCGGGCTTCATGTCAACAAAAATGCGACAAAAAGCGTACAAAAATGTCGGAAAAAGCAACAAATTTACAAAAAGGTGACAAATGTCTGAGAAAGCCACAAAAAAGTCGGAGCAAAAACAAAAACAAATAAGGAAAAAAGCTACCAAAATGTTGAATAAAACAAAGTGACATGCAGTACATTGACACCCCTGATCTACAGGCTGGTAATTATCACAACAGTAGTTCAGACAGAAAAGGTAATAATCATGGCGCGGAGGGGGGCAAAAATGAGCTGCTAACCCCTTTTTAAACACTGGTTACTCTTCCTGTGCAGTGTGTACAGTCTTTCCATTCCGGATGATATCTGGTCACAGACGGTAATCTGATTTAACACATTAAATCAGGAATATGCATCATACAGGCACAAGTCAAGACACAACGAAGCTCTTAAAACAAGAGTTTGGTCTTTTTAGTGGAGTGTATGGCGGTCGACACCCCCCCCCCCCCCCCCCCCTCAGTTTGGAGAAGCAGGCAGGAGTACCGACACAGAAGCTAAGCAATGTACTGCTGTGGACGGGGCCAAACTGAAAATATGAACACCTTTTAGACCGACATAAATATTTAGCATACATTAATATTCTATCAATCTGAGGTAAGTTACTGTGGAAATATTGTAATTATAATATAGGCTATATTGTTATTAGTCATTAAATTGCCATGATGATATATTGTGTTTATCCAACTTTATATTTAGCCTACTACTACATCACTGATGTAACAGATTTTAAACACCAAAAAAAAACTAAAGCTACTTTGGATTTTTTAAAGGGTAACACACAGTCACAAAAGACCACAACACAGACTAGACGGTGGAGGCTGCGGTAGACTAGCAACTCCTTTGTTCTGCGTGGTAAAATGACCGTTTCTGTCAAAGGAGTCTGGTGGCTTTGAAGGCGGCATAGATAATGACTTCAGTTTTAGGGGCTGTCTGCCGTGAAAATATTCTAAATATAGCGTAACTACGAAAGCGATATTGATTTCTTTAGGTGGGCCTTTTTTTGGTGTGCTGCTGCCCCCGTCCACAGCAGTACAATGCTTAGCTTCTGTGCCTGTCCTCCAAACTGGGGGGGTGCTGACCTCCATCTACTGTAGCTAACACACTGACTATGGAGAAGTAGCTCATACAACCCCACTCTAAAATATCAGAACTATCCCTTTAACACGCAGACATGAGAGTGGTATCAATCTTGTCATCTTGGAAAGTAAATAAATAACGTATTTCCACAAATATTCATAATTCTTTTTTTACTGTCCCTACACTATCATGTGGTTAGTCTGTATTTTTTAAACATATGTCCAATTAAATTAGCACAAATCAACTGATACTTGGAGTTCCAAGGCCTTGGGACAGTTGATCATCCAGCCTTGTTATCTAAAAATGTGTTGCCCGTGGCCGGGTTGGCTCAGTGGGTAGAGTAGGCGCACATGTACTGAGAGGTTTATGCCTCGACCCAGGGTTCGAGTCCGACCTGTGACGATTTCCTGCATGTCTTCACCCTCTCTCTCACCTAGCTGTCCTGGCGGAAAAAGCCCCACAACTAATCTTTAAAAATATCTCATCTAAACTTGATGCCACATTTATATATTCTTTTCGAATCACTTGCTTTCCAAACAGCTTATAAAGAATCCAACCCGTAGTAACCTTGCCTTTGTAGTTGCCTCATAGGAGTGAAGGCCACATACTGTATGTTTGTGCTCTCATTATCTCACATCATAAACATCCATTGATTGTACAAAAAAGTTTTCAGGCTATATATCACTTTACCTTTCATTTATATACTGCATTTGCTCGATGACTGTCAAAACGAAATAAAGGGACTACAAACCACCAGGGAAACAAATCCATTTTAAAGAGATCAAAAATATTGATTCAACCCCAGAATACCTGCATCCAAGAATTAAAGTTATTAACGTTATAATAAACAAATGTAAGGATTTGTTATTCCTCTGCCAGCAGCCTTATAGTCATAACGTCATCTGGATTGTTGATAGCACTTTAAAGAAGAAGAAGTGAATGACCTGCTATTAATACCATTTATCTTGATTTAATACCAATGTGATATGTTGCCTGAAGAGAGCAACAGGGGCTTGTTATGTAATAGCAGTGTTGTAAAAGATATATAGAAAGAAATATATGTCTGTTATGGATTCTGAAGTGTGAACAATGAAGTGTTCTTTTCATTTTCAGGTGAAAGAATACTTGAAACTGGAGTATGAAAAGGGCGGGAAGGCACGCGACGACCCTTTCTACGAGAAGATTATGGCTGATATATTCCGCAAGAGTGACCAAGACAGAGACGGGCTGATCAGTGCCAAGGAGTATAATATTTATGAACATGATGAGCTCTAGTGTTGGAAGAAGTGGATCTCGGTAACTGTTATAGTTTATGTACATTGATTAATTTGAGAGGAAACATAAATGGGGAAGGGAAAACTCCACCCTCAGATGTTCGTATTTTGCCGATGTTCTTTTTGCTATAAACATGTTATAGCAGTGAATATTATAAGGTTTTGACCAGTTCAGCCCTAGCTGTTAAAAAAAATTTCGGGCTGGATTTTTCCTTTTTAGAAGGAAGTAACTTCGTTAAGGTATTTGGAGTCCCCAAGACATCTTTCCAAGCCAGCAAACTAGCCACTCAATTTGCATAGTTTAAAAGTATTAAACTATGCAAACACGTCTCCAACACCCGTGAAAACCTTTGTGCAAATACCACTAAATGTAAGCATTTAAACTGTTTTTTTTCTGTCTTTAAGTTTTGTCTTTTGGTAAACATTGATTCAATTTGCGGCACAAAAAAAAAAGAAACCACAGGATTGCAATATGTTGTGGAATCCTTGTCTTTGAAACTGTAACGTGAATGAGATTTGAGAGGAACCAGACACAAGAGAGAGGAGCTTCAATTGTCCCAACTTCCTGTGAGTTTGCTGCCCTCTAATCTGCAATATCACACCAGTGTACGGCTCCATAGATAGAGGCGGACATATTGAAAAGGTGACTGCAAAGACTTCTTTCCTTCCAGGAAAGGATGTCCAATACAAGCAAGGCTAAAATAAATGACAGCACATGTGGATGTGACTGACAAGTTTGAATAACATTGATGATAAAATGCACGTTTTACAAGTTTTGTGTACATCTTTACGTGGTTAAAAATCAGGATTTTCATTGTATCCAGTTGAACAATTGTATTTAGTAACATTCAATGAATAAACCATAGTGTATGTGGAAAACTACAGTATGGCATTAGTAATTCAGATTCATCTCAGTTGTGGAAACAATGGAGTCATGTGATTATTATTTTTTTTTTACATTTCCAGCGTAGGTGGATGATCTGGTATGAGAGGACAGACGTGAGTTAGTGTGAAGTGTTCTTCTGAACCGGGAATGATCAGTTACTGAATAGTTGGCAAACTCTTGCACATGACATGCATATTCTTATGTTAGTGGGTTTTTTCTGTATGTTCTTGAATAAAAAACATTTTATTTTATCATCAGCAACTCCCCTCTGTGTTGAGGTGCACATACATAAAGTAACCATTAGAGGGTGACGCTTAACCAATAACAAACAAGTCTGCACCTCAATGACAATATTACATCTCCTGTACAGGGGTTAGACAGGATTTAATGGGGTGTACTCCGTATCATCAACAGCTGTATAACCTGTATATATAATACGCTTTTATCTTAGCTTTCAGGTGGCAAACCCCAGCTTTCTGTGTAACATACAATCAAATGGAAGTGCATGCATGTTCAGGAAAAAGGAGCCAACAAAGCTTAAGGTAAATCTTTTTATACTGTACATTTTAAAAGTTTTAACACTTCCATGTTGTTTATGACCCTCAGATTGTTGCCTCAAGATAATAAACTTTATTTGTATGGCACCTTTCATACATGGCACGCAGCTTAAAGTGCTTAACATTTAAAAGAGAATAAAAACGGGAAACATTATTTAAAAATAATACAGGCGTGGCTGAGAGAGCAAACCATTTAAAAGATAAGCTACTAAAAAAGGCATTTAAAGGCAAAATAGGTCATTTAAAAACAGCATGTTGGACTCCATCTAAAGCATACACATTGTAAAAAGAAGTGGTGCCAGGTTACATAGATATCTATGTGTTTAAGTGCAGTTTAGAAATTTCAACAGAGCCTGCCTCAGAGCTGCATGTCCATTCTTCCATCCTTTTCATTTTGGTGGAGTTTTGAGTAACTAGCAAACCAGCAGTAGATGATCTACGGCCGGGGTGTCAAACTCAACTTCACTAAGGGCCACACGTTATCTGTTCCCAAAACTCAAATATCTTTGACTGTATTATTGCATGCCTCATACACTATTTTCTCTCAGTTTTTTCGACATAAAGCCCCAAAAAAAGTCAGTAAAAAGTTCCTCAGCCATCATAGAAAAAAAGCGCCCAAAAACGTCATGAAAAAGTGATAAAAACTTCAGAAAAAGCAACTAAAACGTTGGAAAAAGCAAGAAAAACTAGGCGGGCGGAAATGTATTGTAAACCTACATTGATATGCGGGCCAGATCAAAATGTGCGAGGGGCCGGATTTGGCCTGCGGGCCTTGAGTTGGACACCTGTGACTAAGGGGTCGGGGAGGAACATAGGACAGGAAACCTGTGATGCAGGCCGGTCCTAAGCCTCTGAGAGCTTTGTAGACAAGGACTTTAAAATACATTCTAGAGGCTACAGGGAGCCAGAGCAGAGCAGCTTAGACTGGAGTGATGTGTTCCCTCTTCTTTGTTTTAGTCTAGCAGCAGAGTTCTGGATAAGTTTCAGCCTTTCGAGATGTTCAAATACTCTACTTGTTGTCCCACATAAATGTGATATGTATTTATTTATTTTTATTACTTCCATCAAGAAGTAATACATATACTAGCATACGGTTTCATACTCCAATCCGAGTACATCTCCTACTAGTAACAGTATTCCTCTACTCCACTTTTACATACACACCACCCCACACAGTTTGACACACAAACCCACCCGCACACACACACACACACACACACACACACACACACACACACACACACACACACACACACACACACACACGGTTTCCAGCTCTCAGTCAACATACCTAGTCCTTATTTCTTAGCCATTTAATTTACAAGGCTTCACATATGTCTTGCCACACCTTGTTGCCTTGTCTTCAAACATTGATTTTTCTATACTTAAAAAATATTTCATTAGTCCCTTCCATTGCTGTAGCGATGGGGCCTCTGTATTCTTCCAATACTGTAAAATTAGTTTTTTTATATACCAAAGAGGAGAAAAGGACCATCCATCCAATGGGGTACTTTAGCTGGTCTGTGTTTTGAAATATACTGCTCAAGACTGTGAATTCAGTTTAGATTTTCTAAGTGTTGGTCATCTATTTTTGGATCGCTAACCAACACTTACGAACCTTCTCACATCCCCAGAAAGCGTGTATTATTGTCTCCATGTGTATACCACATTTTACACAAACAGGGGAGGATGAGTCATCAAATGAATTTGATTTAGTGTAGTATATTCTTGCCATGAGCTTGTGTGATATGTCTTATTCAAAAATGAGTTGCTTGTCACAACACAAGGAAGTTATCATGCGGTGAATACTAATCAATCACCCCCAGTTTATTGTTGGGACAGAAACTTATAATAAGCTAAACTAATTATTTGTAATGATGGCTGTATTATTTAAAAAATCCAGTCATAGAAAAACTAAAAATATTTCACTTTGATGACATTTTAAGTATGAGTATTTTAATTAAATCAAGATGTATAAAAAAACACATTTATTAATAAATAGATGTTTAATGTGCTTATATATATATATATATATATATATATATATATATATATATATATATACACACACACACACACACACACACACACACACACACACACACTATATAGGAGTGACAAAATACTTTCTTCTGCGCAGAACAAAACCAACAGTGTGTCAGTTGGGGATCTTCATCCGGACTGAGGGCAACCTGATCGCTGCTGCCTTCACCTCTGCTGTCATGTCAACACCCAGCCGGGCTCTGGAATACACCATTAATGTGAGCTCATGGTAAATAAAATTGGTATCTTGCACTGAAATCAGAAATGAAATCTTTGGTTTAGTGTGGACCTACTTTGGCTCATAGCTGACATCCAGATTTGGAGGCAGTATCCCTTTTCCTTCTCTCAGGCGTTCAACACCGTTCCTGGTTCAAAAAAAAGAAAGCAAAAAAAAAAGAAGAAGAAATAAGAAAGTTTGTCTCAGATGGATCCAATCGGATTCAGTGTCAATGCTTTACTAAAGGTCAATATACACACCATGCAATCATCACTCCATTGTCAGTGCAGAATTTGGCTGGGGGACAGAGCAGGCGTAGTCCCGTCGTGTCAGTGATGAGAGTTAAAGCCTTGCGGATATACTGATTGCTTGCAACTCCTCCAGACAGCACCTGTCAAAGAAGAGTTCCCGATGAAATCTTCAGTTCTATTATTATCACAGTCTTCTCTGATTCAAAAGGATGGGGCTGGTGTTACTCTATAGTTTTCTTCTTCTTCAAATCCCATGAAAAGACCAAAACCTACAATGTGTTTGTTGGTTGGTGACACCTCTACCCTGTCTGTGGCTCTCAACTCCACCCCCCCAAAAAAGAAGGGATATTTAATTTCCTAAAACAGCCGGGCAGTGCACTGTAGTTTTTAGCAAACAAACTAGGAGTAAAATATTAGTTGGGGACTATGTACAGCTTTGAATTAACACATTTTTGGGGCACTAGTGAGTATTTATAAGATAAATATAGAATATTGATACCCTTATCCTTTTAAAGGTATGATTTTGATGTTCATTTTATTTTTGTATTATTGCACACAGAATATGTTAATATAAGTACAGCATGCTGGGAGCACAAATGAAATAAGATCAGTATAACACCAGTAACAGTGTCAATATTCCTGTAAGCAACCTTCTAATTAAAGGCGTACTATGTAACTTTTCCCTCTTTGGTTCCCCTACAGCAGGGGCGTCAAACTCAATGTCACTAAGGGCCACACTGGAAAAAGAGACTCACATCAAGGGCCAGACATGTAGAGTTTATTGACATGCTTTTATTTCATCGAAAAAGTAAAATATCTTTGACTCAATTATTGCATGTCTCATATAGTCATCTCACTTACAGTTTGGTCCACATAAATCCCTGAAAAAGTGAGCAAAAAAGTTTGAGCTGTAGTTCCAATGAGACGACCTGTTGGGGGACTGAAAAGGGAAAAGTTAAATAGTACGCCTTTTAAGGAAGAAGAAATATAGATGGTTAACATGTAATTTACAATCACCTTTTCTCCAATGAGCACCCAGTAACTGCAATTCTAGATGTCGGCATTGTTGTTACAGTGTTCTAAAAGGTCAACGCGTGCATTCAAATAAAATACAAAGTGAAGTAACGCACTCACCAAGGTGGGACTGCTCGATGGCAGCAGGCCGACGGCCTTGCAGAACAAGATGGCTCGATGTGTGCGCTTTGCAAGATGAGAGGCCACTGTGTGCTGTGTGGCAGCTGCAATGTCATTCACGCATGATAACAGTGTCCCCTGTTCGATACCTACACAAGGAGACAAAAAGTTACAACTCAATACAATTTATTTGCGGCGTGAAATCATATAAAAATACAATTTCAGGGAAATGTAATCTGCCATTTCCTTCAATGTATGCATTAAAACAGTGGTAATAATAACTACATGTGTGTATGTATGATTGGGGGGGGTATCCTAGTGGCCTGAGGGTAAAAGCTTCCCCTGAGCCTCTCAGTGCTGGCCTGGTGTATGCGGTACCTTCTTCCCGACCTCAACAGGAAGAAAAGGCTGTTACCCGGGTGGTTTGGATCTTTAATGATTCTCCTGGCCTTTTTCTTTTGCCGTACCTGGTGTAAATATCCTTTAGGCAGGATAGGGCCCTGTATGTTCAGCCAAACAAACAACTCTCTGCAGGGCTTAGCAGTGCTGTCCTGTGCAGTTTCTGTACCAGGCGACGATGTTCCCCGTCAGGACACTCTCAATGATGCAGAAGCAGGAACTGCTCAGGATTTGAGGGCAAACTTTCCTCAGGCGTCTGAAGTCAAACGGTCTCTGCCTTGCCTTTCTCACCACTGGGTCAGTATGCAGCGCCCAGGTCAGACCCTCTGCAATGTGGACACCAAAGTACTTGAAGCTGTCCACCCTCTCCCCGAGGACTTGTTGATTTGAACGAGGGCGTAGTTCCTTCCCTGCTTCTTCACACCCAAAGTCCACTATTGTCTCTTTAGTCTTGCTGACATGCATGAGTATGTTGTTGTCCTGATACCAGCCGGTCAGGTCCTCTACCTCTTTCAGACAGGTCTTTCCATTGTTGTCTGTGATCAATGATCTTGTGATTTCATTTATTTAGTTGTGAAGGTTGAACAGTTTCTGTCAACCTGTAAACAATACTGGGGAACTAGTGACAAAAGCAAGTACAATTTTATTGAATAAACATGATCAAGAGTGTGTTTCTTTTATGCATATTTCACATTTGTTTCTGGTGTGCAAATGGAAATTTTTTATTTCCCCAAACTGACACATAAACCTGCCAAATCTCTATTCATCGTGTAATTTGTTCATCTGTGTACTTGATGAACACAGATAAACAATTTCCAAAATGATAATCTTTTTTGTATGTGTTTTAAAAGCAGACATTTTGACTTACCGAAGCAGGAAGAGCACAGGTTAAACTAATAAGATCAATGATCCCATGCATTGCTGCAATGCAGTAATTCATACGTTTTGAGTTACACACGTGTTGGACAAGTCAAACTGTCTGTCTGTAAAAAAATAAATAAAAGGTCTATGCATCTGATCACTTGGGTTATGGTTGTCATTTGGGAGACCCTGTGTGTGTCCTCATACCTTCCTCTGCTTCTTTTTTCATTATCATCATGTTAACTTGATTCCGTAGCCCAGCGAAAGAAAAGCAGCAGTCATATGTTTGTCCCATAGGTGTCCTGAAAGGGAACCTCATCCTGTCGCCATCCTTCGCTAGAAGCTCTATAGCTTGTCCTCCACTTAGTGTGGAACACTGTGGGTGTTTTATGAGGGACAAACGTCTTGCCACCTGAGAATCCATAAAAGACAATATTTTGATTTGTTTGTAATCACAAATTGAACATCATGACCACTAACAACACTCATATTTTAGTGTTAACGTAAGACCTTACTTTATCCAGTGTATCCCCTGGAGCTTCATCCAGAGTGTGACCCAAAAGCAGAAAGTCGTCGACTCCTCGAGCCACAGCAAGAAGTGAGTGACCACCAGAAATGAGCAGGACCAGGAAGGGGAAGGCGACAGGTTGAAGCATCCTGACGGTCAGGGCGTGGGCTTCCATGTGGTGGATGGGGATGAAGGGCAAGTTGTGCTGCCTCACAAACCTCTGACTGAACTCAAGTCCGACGCCCAAACTCAGGCCCAAGCCGGGCTTCACAGTGGTGGCCACAGCTGAGAGCTGGCTCGGGTCCGTGTCGCTCCTCTCCAAAGCCTCCTGGACCACACGCTCTATGTTTTCGCTGTGGAGCTGTCGTGCCACTGTGGGGATGATGCCACCGGTCCTGCAGCAATCAAGAGGGAAGGACATAAGCAAAAGCCCTAAAGCAATGACCCTGTTAACTGAACACAGCTCTGACACCCACTGTGGTGGCTTAAAATCCTTCCAGAGTCACTTACCAACATAGAGTTATGATTTCAACCCTTAAAAGACCAAAAGGAAAATCCATTTTAAGTCCATTTATTTCCATTTCAGATACAGCGATGCAAAAAAAATGTGTACGTGTGAGTCTGAACTGGTATAGCTACCCCTGTCTCAAGCCAACTAACCTACTAGCAGACATGATAAATAGAAAATAAGAAACTAGGGTAAATGTAAATATAATACAAATGATGGCTCCTACACCCACCTCAGATGAACTTCTTTCTGTGAATGTAGAGACTCTCCCAGTATTTCACCTGTCTCGTCCAGCACAGCAGCTCCAGTGTCATCACAGCTTGTCTCAATGCCCAGAACCAGTCTGGAGCAAGGTGCTCTTCCAAGTGAACGAGAGGACCAAAATATGTGTCTAAACTGTAGCAGCCTGTGCAGAATTTTTACTTTTGTAGGGAACATGGCCATGACTCTAATCCTAGCCAACTGTGAGTTAAAATAGTCTAGGAACTGGGGGTGACCTCACCTCCTTTCCCATTGGATTATAAAGTCTTAAATTAAGATGCTGAGACGAATATGGGAACGGCATCACATTAGTTCCCAGGGCAACAAACCAAAAACAGAAAATACACGAAGCCCAAGGAGTTACGAGCAGAAAGTTAGTGTACTCAGAAGCATTAGTATTCTCTTTCGTTCTAGCCGTGTGGTTGCGTCACATGTAAATAATTCCGTGCACCGCAAGTTTGTGACCTTTGATTAAGTACAGACATTAAGGCATTAACAAAAATATGAACAACATATTAATACACACATATACAAATTCAAATTATATATGTTAAACTTATACTTTTAAATAGCAAATAATAATAAAAATCGGTTGGAAAATAAAGCATGGGTCTAAAAAGTAGATGCTTTTTGTAGGGGACATTTTAGTCAGCTGCACAAGCATGTGCATACGTCGAGTGAGTGACTGGGCTTTCTGACCAAACGGTATTTTTATCAACGTTTTTATGTCGAAAGAGGTAAAATTGATTTGGTGTCACTTAAAATGTCAAATGTGTCCGTTTTTAGGTTCCTGTAGTAGCGGCGCGGTGCTGTGTGTTACAAACATGGCGCTTTTTCAGTATTTGAAATTGGAAATTACCTTTCTCCGTGTAACGTTATTGAGCTGTGCTGCCTTCACGGGTAACGTTACCAGGTCCAGAAATGCGGTTCTTCTGATAAAAACCGACCAATAACTCAGGAATAAGAAAGTAGTGGCAGTAGTTGGGAGAGTTGGCAGATTGTTAATGCATTTCCTGAAACAGTCAGTGTTGTATGACGGCATCTTATTAATATAATATTTGGTATAGCTGATTAACACGATGAGTGTAAAACTCGTTTTACCAGTAGAAAGTTCCTAAGTACCACAACAATAAAGGCACCAATTACGTTCATTTGTACGGGATTTTTCTGTCGCAGACTGGCTAACTGCAGAAGAACAAACCAGTAGCGTTACCCATTTCATGTCAGTGAACTTGTAATTTATCATACAATCTGTTTGACGCTCTGTCTGTAGTTTAGTTCTTGTGTTGTAGGCACAGAGTGTGTATGTAGCCAAAGGTTTTGAGGGAGATAACCGTTGCTAATGCTATCAACATAACGTACACGGAAATGCCTCGGATCCCTAGACTGTATAAATCACATCTACTGAGGTTGATGAGGGACATCCTGCTGCTAGCAGATATATGATATCTTATTATAAACTCGTTAATTAGATAACCTGTATGTTTCAATACACATTTTAGACGTTTCTGGTACATTTCCAGTCAGTTTTTCTAGTATACCTTAGTAGTTATTATTAAACATGGCTGTGGTACACTTTGTTACTCCCTGTTAGCCACCACCAGGAAGGTTAGCTTTAACAGCGTTATCATTTTTTTGACTTAGGTTTTTTTTTAACAAGCATTTCATGTCAACTTTTCTAAAGGAGGTATGGAACACCCAGCTTGTATTTCGGAGGAATTGAAGCAGTTTGTCTTAAAGGATGCCCCACCAACAGTGTATTACATCCCAGATTTCATATCGGAAGATGAGGAGTCCTACCTTCAACAGCAGGTGTATAAATCTCCCAAAACTAAATGGACTCAGCTGTCAGGCAGACGGCTTCAGAACTGGGGAGGGTTACCACATCCCAAAGGCATGCTGGCAGAAAAGATTCCTGACTGGCTCCAGACGTACTGTGAGAAGATTTCCTCTCTAGGTGCATTCAGTGGGAAAACAGCCAACCATGTGTTGGTGAATGAGTATAAACAAGGGGAAGGGATTATGCCTCATGAAGACGGCCCTCTGTACCACCCAACTGTCACCACCATCAGTCTGGGCTCTCACACCTTCCTTGACTTCTACACACCCATCAGCAGCCAGGAGGCCGATGCACCGCAGACGGAGGAGAGCCGCTTCCTCTTCTCCCTGCTGGTGAAGCCGCGCAGTCTTCTCATCCTGCAGGATGAAATGTACCAGCGTCTCCTCCATGGCATCCGGCCCCGCGCCCAGGACACGCTGACAGACAAGGTGGTGAACCGGTCTGCTGCCGGGGCCGTGCCAGGAGAGACACTGACCCGAGGAACCAGATTGTCACTGACCATACGACATGTGCCCAAAGTTGTGAAGACAAAGCTTGTACTGGGGAGGAAATGAAGAAAGACTGCACGTTGACACGATAGTTTGTTATAATACTACATGCTGTGTTTGCCACTGACCCCATCAATCAATGGGACTGTCTCCTCCAGGCTGCTTTATTCACGTGTGATAATGGATCACTTCTAGCTTTGCTAAATATCTGTGCTGCCTCAAGTGATCTCACTGCTGTAGTAACTTTCCTGGACATTATCAAAGGCAACAATACAAAGAGGGTCGCAACTAGAAATTGTTTAAACTATGGATTCATCTCTTAAATATTTTAAGAGAGTATGGGATCGGAGTAGCAAATGTATGGAAGAAGAATGGTGTCTTAAATTTGGTATTTTATTTGGTTTTGCTTTTTGTTGATTCATCATTCAACTGTTTCAGCATTATAGACATAAAATGGATATAAATAATTATTGGTTGTGCTTTGTTTATGCATGGTTTACTTTTATGGATTTATTTAACAGCTACAAATAAGAGTCCAACCGATAAACAAGTGGTCGAAAATGTTTGCTACACTCCATATGTTGGTCACATCAGCAGAACAGCACCTTAAGGGTTGTTTATCAAAAAATGAATAATGGCCAATATGTTCTAAGATATATATATATTTTTTAATCCTGCTTCAACCAAGCATGCACATGTAATTCAAATCAGCATGTTTCATGACACAGATACAATTTTTTTTTTTTTTTGCATTTTACTCTAAGAATGAGAATCAAAAAACTTCTCATTTATTAACCAGAGTTATATCTTCGAAGTTACAACTGCCTCGTTTATGTTTTGAGTTGGCAAACCTGCCTAATCTGTTGGGACACAACAGCTGATCCCTGGAAATATTATGGCACAAAGCTCTTTTGGGCTAAAGGTGTTGTATTATATACTGTAGAGTGGTCTTAGTTTCTGTCCAGCACAACTGAAAGACTCTGTCATCATGTGCTCTGTCCTGAAAAATGCACTGACTTTGGTGTGAAATCATATTTCACAGGAGGAAACCCAAACAATGGAGCCACAGACGAAACGCTGGAAAGGGTCCGTGTGCGACTCCGACTCCTGGGTTGCTTATCCTGTCCTGTCAGATGAGCAGTCGCAAGACGTCGAGCTGATAAAGGCGTTTGCGGCACCCATTGTCAACAAGAAAGAGACATCTCGGCTTCTCCGGGAGCTGAGCAGCCTGTACCCGTTGAATGGCCTTCAGCACATCAAGAGGGTGCGGGCGGTCAGGGAGAAGGGCAGCCCTCATCCTCTGGAAGTCCTCGTGTGCCTTGTCAGCGACGCGCCAGACACAAAGGTGATAAACATCGAGACTCTGCTCCCCTCGGATGGAGTCAGACATGACGGATTAGGTGAGCCTTTTGTGGTTAAGGTCCCTGCACGCCCTCCCTTGACCCGGCCCCAGTTTGAGCTGGCGAGCAAACACTGGCCCACCTCCTTTCACGAGGACAAACAGGTGACCGTGGCCCTGAGAGGAGAGCTCTTCAGTCCGCCTCAGAAAGCCAGGATGCACATGTACATGACGTCTGCTTTAACAGCTGCCAAAGCAGGAAATGAGCTGGGAATGGAGGCGGTGGGGGCTGTGGTGGTCGATCCAGCAACGGAGAGAATCATTGCAGTAGGCCATGACTGCCGAGGTGACCATCCTCTCCATCATGCAGCCATGGTCTGTATTGACCTGGTGGCTCAGAGCCAGGGCGGCGGGCGTTATTCTTTTGACAGATACCCTGCATGCGGGTTTACCTCACCAACCTCAGACCCCTTTCAGAGCGTTCCTGGTGCAGAGGCGAGCTCTCTGCCGTACATATGCACCGGGTATGATCTTTACGTGACCCGAGAACCTTGTGTCTTGTGCGCCATGGCGCTGGTACACTCCCGGATAGGTCGGGTCTTCTACGGGACTGCCTCTGCTGACGGGGCTGTAGGGACCAGATATAAAATCCACTCGCAGAAAGATTTGAACCATCACTTTGAGGTTTATAAAGGAGTGTTGGGCAAGCAGTGTGAGGATCTTAACTGTCTGGGCAACCACATCCAAAGAGAGTGTACAGCAAAGTAGATAATGTATCAACTTCAAAATATCAAACATGAATGGGCCTGGAGCTGGAATTTTAGTTTTTACATAGATTATATTATGTTACACAAGCATTTCTTTTAAATAAACTTTTTAATCATTTGGCCATTGTTGTATTAAGAGCATGTGTGTAGATGAAAACTAATAAGGCTGCTTCCCACCATAGTGCAGACTTTCCTTTAGGCTCGTTGGAAGGATTAAAGAGCGAGTTGGGGACACTGAAGCCTGACTTTGGGTAAGCTATTGGCACTATAAAAATGTTAATTCAGCGGGGAATTACAGTAATTTTCTTTTGTAAGAGTCTCAGTGCATAGGTTCAGATGAGGAGCACTTGTTTTGTTTTATAAATTCAGATGCAAAAATGACTCAAACTGAATGTTAAATTCAGTATTTAGCTTATCTTTGAGGTATTCACATTGACAGCGGTTACAACCTACAGCGCTAACTAAAATAACATATTGTTTTGTCGCAATTCAGCTTGTGGCTGTAAAACAAATGTTAATTTGTGAAGCTTTTGTAAAGTTTGTTTCAAGATTGGAGAGGCTTTTTCCCCCATGTGGACTCTTGACGGTATGAGCAACTTGAAATTAGTTTTCAAACTACGTTGTAGACATATGATTAATTTCTCAGATGTTGTGCATTTTGATGATTGCTTCCAAGCTTCTTTGTTATTCCTGTGCAATCTGTTGTACTACTCTATCACACATCTATTATACTGTGGATGTGTTATCACACTTAACTGATAAGCCTAGGATTGTCAGTGTTGCTTCTCAGGTCAAATATGGTTTTCTAAAAAATAGCTTCTGTATTCACCTTTAGAGTAAACCTTGTGTAAAATCCTCTGATAATCTGAGAGAATCCTGAATTAACTGACTTTTCCTTTGTGGAAAGTACCCAACAGTTTCATTACATTCCTGATATTCTATAATTACTGGGAAACAATGCAATGCACAACCATTAGAGATGGAACACTTTGAGGGCACAAACATTTTAATAAGATTAAGGACAAGAACTCTCAAGAGCTATGGGCAAACAAAGCAGGACTAGCTGCCTTGATGATAGCCAAAAAGTCATAATCTAAAGAGAGCACCTACATGAATGTAAGTTGATCACAGAGCTACTGTAGACCTTCCTCAGTAAACACTTAACCAGACAATAATAATTTGTCTCATTTCTACACGCAGGACTTTTTCTTTAGCATACAGGACATAACATTCACAACAACAACAAAAATGTACAATGAAAAAAGGTCTGCCCTGTCTTGATTGAGTTACAAACGAAGAAATGATTCACATACTGAGGAAATCGTGCAAATAAAGAGTATTAGGATTCCATTCTTCACTCAGCATGAATACGTTCGACACCATTACAAAATGAGAGTGTACCAATAAACAACGAGCCCCAACCCTTAGGAAGTAAACATCTTTGAAAAATACATTTGGGACACATTTGTGGCTAGAAACAGACTCATACTCACAATTTGTGTTGCCGTGTGAATTGAGGGCAAAGAAGAAACAAACTCAACCAAAAGCCTCACTGATGCCTGGGCCAGCCCAGGTCTATGCAGGCCAAAATACATCATTAAATATTCACATAAGTTAGTAATGCATATGGCATCCTGTCATCTACAAACCTACTCCTGCTTTTTCTTTTTTTTTTTTTACATTTCATCATAAACCTGATACATCTTAACGACGACAGTGACGTTTACACAAACTGTACGACTTAGCACACACATTAGGCGGTATGGACTACACAGGAGTTAACTTCTGTTGCTATGAGGCATAGCATTTACAATTACTTAATACTTGTTGATGCCGAAAATTCTCACTCTGTGTAGTTGTGGCAGCTTGGGGATCAGGACGCTCAAAAGTGAGGCAGTGTTTATGACGAAGTGGGTCGTGTCATACTTTGTGTAGAAACTTGCCAGGAAGTATCTGGAGCAAAAGAGACAAAAAAACAACAACCATGAAACATGAAAAAGGCAGTAAGACAAAACAAAATGATCTATAGAATTCCTACATATTTCAGTTTCCATAACCGTTCCACAAACCTTTAACGCTGTTGTCATGATCAACAGTTTTAGAGATGATGATGAAATGCTTTCTTTTATGTCTGGTAGTATCAAATGTTCCCTATCTCTATGTCTAAATCAGTGTAAAGACAGAATCATGTGAGCTCCAATACATACAGAATGATTGGGGAGATGGTGAAGAACTTTCTAGATGAAGTGAACTGCACGCCGTAGTCGAGCTGTTCCCAATGTGTAAGAAGTCTGGCTTTTCCTTGGTCAGGGGTCTCAAAAGGTGTGCCTTTCACTGCATGCATAAAGACATACATTCCCTGTAGAGACATAAACACAGCTAAGTGCAGTGCTTGCAGTATGTAAAGAACAAGAACATAGCAGACTGATTACATGGGCTGTCCTTTCTGTTTTCATAACTTATTGTATGTTTTGAATAATGTTCATGATATATGGAAATTAAAATGTAAAAGAGTAGTTAGGCCATTTCTCTAAGACTGGTTCAGAGATATTTTTATACAAATACAATGTCAAGCTTCTAACTGTACAAAACTGTTTACTTTAATGACAAACTAGTGCAGATTAAAAAAAATTATGATGTTGCTGCAGGAAGTTTGAGGAAAAATCCTAACCGAAACAATACCGCTCCTGCCTGGTGCTTGGACCTTTGATAAAAATATGTTCTAGACACAAAAAAAAAAGCATAGGATGATGCAGAGTTATTGCTAAGTTAGCTATCTTGGGCATGGCACTCATTTCCGATTACATGCCTCTATGTCAAAACACAAGAATGCAGCTTTAAATGGAAAACCTGCATTACAGAGGGAAAAGTTATACAACTGAAATGCTGACCTACAGCTAAGCATTAATCAGCACACTGCAGTTGCATTGTGTGGAAAACAATAGCCCTTAGTTGACCTTAGCCATTGCTGTTAATAGCCTTCCGTATTGGCTGTGATACACAATCCTTGTGAACTGCTGCGAGCTTGCACTACTTGATGACGTCACACACATCGACTTGGTTTCTTCATTTGAGGCCAGCCATGTAACAATGTAAGGTTAGTTTTGTCAACAGACATTATGTGGAGTGGGGAAATTATCATAATAGGCCACGCATTAGGTTGCCACAAGGACAGCCTCCCCAATAGAGAGCATATTTTAACAAGCACAGGCAAGACAGAAGGTAACAGACACCTGGCTAAGCTTGCATGCAAGATTAATTTGGCTTGAGAGGCTACAGACTGGTTTTCAAATTGTTATCTAAAAACACCCATAAAGCAAAATTGTTAATTGTTTTTGGAGAGCGATTTGACAATCTGAATGATCTAGTTGGTTGGTTTGGCGTGGTGAGCAGCACTGACAGTGTGAGCATGTAACTTACAAAGTTGTGTATGACATTAGTGAGAGTCCACACCACTGGCACACTGAAGAAGGGAATGCTCAAGAGCACAATGTGAAGTATTCCAACACCCAGTGCATAGGTCAGCCAGATCCCTCGACTGTTCATGACCCGTGTATTTGGGTTCACCTCACTGTGTGCCACACCCACATTCATTCTGGTCTGTGAACAGAAAATATATATACATATATTCACAAATACTTATTTACCACACTTTTTCTTTCCTTTCCCCCATAAGCTATTGCAAGAAGTTCCCCCTTAATGTTTAAAAAAAAAAAAAAAAAAGGCTTTCTGCATTGGCTGTCTTGCTCATCAATAGGGCCCAAAAACAAACTTTTTTTTTCTCCATTGACTTTGTTACTGTGCTAAAAGCCATTTGTGTACTTCAAAAGTTTTAAATGTCAGATCAATCAATGGTTGTGGCAATATCCAATAATCAGACTATGACATCAGAACAATAACTATTATGTAAGCTCTAAATCCTACAATCATGTAACTCGTTTAAGGTATACCTTCATTTGAAGAAGCAACGATTGCCAATATAGCAGCCCTCCATGCAAGTCTAAAATGTGATAACAAAAAAAAACCTTGTGCAATCTTATTGAACTTCACCCTCTGGCACACTTTAAGCTGTCAGACTGGAATAAAGAAAACAAACAGCTTAAGTTTGAAGTCATTAAAGGCAATGATGAATTTCTTCCACATTTCCAACAAGGCCAGTTGTATGTCATTATTTTAGAGAATATATGTTAATGACTTTGGACCAAATGTCAAAGTCTCCGGCTAACATTACACAAGCCCCAACGTTTAGCCTAATGACTGTCCTCAATTACCCTAGTGTAACATGAAGCTATCTGCTACACTATGGTATACTGGTGCTCTTATCAGTCCACAAGAGATTCAAAGTTGATACATTCGGTCTGATAACAAAACTGATGACAATGCCAATTAGCTACTTGTAGAGAGTATCTGCACCGATGGGAATGACCGACAACTGGAAAGAATCATCAGACAAGATTTGACTAAAGTTGTACACAAATAATACCAGATTTGGTGCTAAACCACTATCACTGAGTCTATTCGCTCATAGCAATAGCAAACCGTACGACTGTCAAAATACCTTTAGTTAAACGATTACATAAAACATCAAACTGATTACACTCGTCAGTGACTTAATCTGTAAACTGATGTTATCTATACTTTATTGCCATGTCAAGTAACGTTAGATGTGTAAACATGAGACGTCCCTTGCCTTTGACATGTTTTCGTCTCCAGTACATAGCCCGGACCAAATCACCACTATTCTAAACTAAGTTGTTCAGCGTCATTTCGTTAATAAGAAACAGTTAGAAACATTTGGTGGTTAAAAGTGCTAACATTAAACACCCAGACAGCCAACTGTTGCAAACTTACAGGTAGTAGCGAGCAGTGGATGTATTTATAGAAACAAACTGCTATGGAGAGAAATGGTTTATCTCCTTGTTGATGTGTCTTCGCCGTTCACGAGCGCAGCCGCATAACACACGTCGTAGACTGACCTGAGCGGAAGTAGTCGTGGTTTCGAAAGACAACGAGATACTGCAGCCATTCGTTTTACTTCTCAGGCTGAGTCCCGCCCTCTATGGTACCACCGCCAACAAGTTATACGAACCAGGTTGTTATGTTAAGGTGTAGATTGGCTGTGATGGGTTAGTTAGGGTTAAAGTTAGGGTTAGTTAGAGGCTGACTGTGTTTGGTATGGCAATCCTACCAAACGCTTAAGTAGCCTGACAAAGGTTTTACCTGCTAGTTTATATTCAGGGTAGAATATTAGCAGGGCTTACCGAACCCGCCCTCGTGTCACTTCTAACCAATCAAAGTGTAATGAAGGGGGCGGGAATCAGTTCATTTCCGCCGTGTGGCTCATGTGTCTGTTGTTTATGATTTAGCTAGGTGGGCTCGCGGTCTGCAGTCGAAAGGACTCAACCAAGTCAGTATCTAATCTGCTTATTTATTATTATTATTTATATAGTAACGTTACTGTTAGGCTTAATGTGAGTTTGAAATGTCGCCACGTAAGTTTACACGGTATTGGGGAGAGCAGTTAAGTTATTGCAGCTAACGTTAACCAACCTGACGTTAACAGTTACTGTACAGCGACTTTCAACTATTTAATTAGCTAGCTAAGGTGTTCCGCGTGATATGACGTTTATCTGGTATATAAAATAGTCTAAATTGTGTCTTGACTGAAAGAAGATAACTTAAATGTTTCATCTAGCAGTAAAACATGGGACTGCCTGTCCCGCTCTTAACAGGGTTAACAAGTGTGTAGTGTTATAACGTTATGGTGACTAACGTTAATGTTAATCCAATGTTACTAGTACTAATTGTAATTGGAAATGGGTAAGATAAACCCCAAAACAAAATTTGAATCCCCGTTTCAATCAAGATCAAGCTTGCTAATTAATGCAAATGGTCAATAAGACACATTTGTTTGCCTCACATAATATTTTCAGGCTATGCTTCCTATTAGTGTCAAGTGTGCTGCAAATTAGAGATGGTCCGATACATTTTTTTTGCTTCCCGATACCGATTCCGATACCTGAACTTGCGTATCGGCCGATACCGAGTACTGATCCGATACCAGTATGTCATATATTTTATTATGTTTTAACAACTGTATACTATTATCCCTATATGGATGTGATATTATTTCTATCTTTGTTGTATGGTCTGGCTCAGGTTAAACTTTGTGAAACATGAACAAACACAAACAATGAATGCCACAGAACATTCTTTTATTCTCCAGTTTGACAGTCCGTTATAACGAAAAAGAACATAAATAAACTACTTTAACGTAGATTTTCTTTAGGGCTTTATTATGTAGTATCGGATCGGTGCATAAACTCCAGTACTTCCCGATACCAGCATTTTAGGCAGTATCGGATGCAATAACAATTCTGGTATCGGTATCGGAACATCTCTACTGCAAATGCTAAAAAAGTCACAGGCTCACTGTATTGTTTTGTATTGTCGATATAACAGGCTTGCAGTCATGCCCATGCACAAAATGAATGAAACGGGTTTAGCATTTCTTTGGTGTTTGGGTAGAGCCATTGGGTTCAGAGACACTTTTGGACCCATCTGAAGACATTAACAAAAACAGCCATGTGCAGTATTAAATTGCTTTTTCTTATTGATGTATGTGTTTGTAGTACTAAGTAAATGTTTTTTCCTATTTTTATCGTATCATTTCTACATAAATGTTGGTTCATGGAAGTGTGTTGTCGTGTGTAAAGCCACAGATCTCACTAAAATCTTTTCTGAAGGTACGCTCCACCCCTATGTCATGCTGTTGTTGTGACACAACAACACTCAGAAGTACCAAACTCAAACCAGACTTTTCTTCAACAGGTACCTTCAATCATGAAGCAGCTGCCTCCTGATACTGTGCGGCTGCTTTCCAGCTCCCAGGTCATCACATCTGTGGTGAACGTTGTGAAAGAATTGATGGAAAATTCCCTGGATGCTGGGGCTTCAAGCATTGACGTTAAACTGGTACAGTGTCTAAATAACAGACTTTAGAACAAGGAGACATTTTGAAAAATGTGATTGATTAGTAAATGATAGAGCTGTGCAATATATCAATATTATATCGTTATCGTGATAAGAGACTAGATATAGTCTTAGATTTGAATATCGTAATATGGCGTAAGTGTCGTCTTTTCCTGGTTTTAAAGGCTGCATTACAGTTAAGTGATGTACTTTTCTGAACTTACCAGACTCTTGTAACTGTTCTATTATTTGCCTTTACCCACTTAGTCATTATATCCACATTACTGATGAATATTTACCAAAAATCTCATGGTGTAAATATTTTGTGAAAGCACCAATAGTCAACACTACGATATCGTTGCGGTATCGATATCGAGCTATTTGGTCAAAAATATCGTGATATTTGATTTTCTCCATATCGCCCAGCCCTAGTAAATGATAAATTATAGGTGGAATTGTCTATAGGTGGATTTGTCTCAATAAAGCTATAAAAAATATGGATAGCATTAGTAGGCTTTAATCATACAGGTGGGGATGCCTCTTATATGCATGAGACTATATACTATACATTTTTTGCATCTCAGGACTTAACTGTAACTATATATATATATATATATATATATATATATATATATATATATATATATATATATATATATATATATATATACAGTGCCTTGCGAAAGTATTCGGCCCCCTTGAACTTTTCGACCTTTTGCCACATTTCAGGCTTCAAACATAAAGATATAAAACTGTAATTTTTTGTGAAGAATCAACAACAAGTGGGACACAATCATGAAGTGGAACGAAATTTATTGGATATTTCAAACTGTTTTAACAGATAAAAAACTGAAAAAATGGGGCGTGCAAAATTATTCAGCCCCCTTAAGTTAATAATTTGTAGCACCACCTTTTGCTGCGATTACAGCTGTAAGTCGCTTGGGGTATGACTCTATCAGTTTTGCACATCGAGAGACTGAAATTTTTGCCCATTCCTCCTTGCAAAACAGCTGGAGCTCAGTGAGGTTGGATGGAGAGTGTTTGTGAACAGCAGTTTTCAGTTCTTTCCACAGATTCTCGATTGGATTCAGGTCTGGACTTTGACTTGGTCATTCTAACACCTGTATATGTTTATTTGTGAACCATTCCATTGTAGATTTTGCTTTATGTTTTGGATCATTGTCTTGTTGGAAGACAAATCTCCGTCCCAGTCTCAGGTCTTTTGCAGACTCCATCAGGTTTTCTTCCAGAATGGTCCTGTATTTGGCTCCATCCATCTTCCCATCAATTTGAACCATCTTCCCTGTCCCTGCTGAAGAAAAGCAGGCCCAAACCATGATGCTGCCACCACCATGTTTGACAGTGGGGATGGTGTGTTCAGGGTGATGAGCTGTGTTGCTTTTACGCCAAACATAACGTTTTGCATTGTTGCCAAAAAGTTAGATTTTGGTTTCATCTGACCAGAGCACCTTCTTCCACATGTTTGGTGTGTCTCCCAGGTGGCTTGTGGCAAACTTTAAACGACACTTTTTATGGATATCTTTAAGAAATGGCTTTCTTCTTGCCACTCTTCCATAAAGGCCAGATTTGTGCAGTATACGACTGATTGTTGTCCTATGGACAGAGTCTCCCACCTCAGCTGTAGATCTCTGCAGTTCATCCAGAGTGATCATGGGCCTCTTGGCTGCATCTCTGATCAGTCTTCTCCTTGTATGAGCTGAAAGTTTAGAGGGACGGCCGGGTCTTCGTAGATTTGCAGTGGTCTGATACTCCTTCCATTTCAATATTATCGCTTGCACAGTGCTCCTTGGGATGTTTAAAGCTTGGGAAATCTTTTTGTATCCCAATCCGGTTTTAAACTTCTTCACAACAGTATCTCGGACCTGCCTGAAGTGTTCCTTGTTCTTCATGATGCTCTCTGCTCTTTAAACGGACCTCTGAGACGATCACAGAGCAGGTGCATTCATACGGAGACTTGATTACACACAGGTGGATTCTATTTTTCATCATTAGTCATTTAGGTCAACATTGGATCATTCAGAGATCCTCACTGAACTTCTGGAGAGAGTTTGCTGCACTGAAAGTAAAGGGGCTGAATAATTTTGCACGCCCAATTTTTCAGTTTTTTATCTGTTAAAACAGTTTGAAATATCCAATAAATTTTGTTCCACTTTATGATTGTGTCCCACTTGTTGTTGATTCTTCACAAAAAATTACAGTTTTATATCTTTATGTTTGAAGCCTGAAATGTGGCAAAAGGTCGAAAAGTTCAAGGGGGCCGAATACTTTCGCAAGGCACTGTATCTATAAAAATCCAGAAACGCGTAACAAAACAAACAGATTTCCCTAACATTAGTTATTTGTAGTTATTTATGAGTCCTCACTAAAATAATATGATAATGCAGTTTTAAAATAAACTTGTTTGTTTTATTGTCACAACAGAAAAGAGGAACATCAAAATATATTAAAGTTTTGATAAATAAAATGTATAAGAATACGAACTTAAGATATGAAACTTAAAGTCCTTTGAACAAAAACACCATAACAACAACAAAAATCAGTGTTGCCAACAGGGACATTGTAGAGCGCCCTCTGGTGGACAAACTATACAACGCCAACACTCAGAACATGGTTGAAGGGTGTTTCGTCCGTTTTTATTTTATTTTTTAAATATTCATTTATCTGCCATTATAAATACCGATAGTTTGGACAATGCCTAATATCGGCCGAAAATATCGGCCTGCCGATATATTGTCAGGCTCTACTGCAGACCTCTTAACTAATCAGATTTGCATTTTGGAAAGTATAACCACTTTGTCATTGGTGTTTTCCTGGCTATTTAGCAGCACCATTTTTGCATGCTATTATTAGTGCATGCATGATATTAATAAAATATCCAAATAAAGCATGGTTTAAAACAACACATTGCTATGAAGATATTAATGACAAGTTATAGTTTTCCTGCAGTTAAACGTGTGCTGAGTAGTCACAGTACTGGTTTTGATTTCCCCTCAGGCAGTCTACAGCATCATTTAATTTGACATTGCAGGAGAACTACGGTTTGGACCGGATAGAAGTGCGCGATAACGGCCATGGGATCAAAGCCGAAGACACTCGTGTGATGGCCGTGACACATTTCACCTCAAAGATCTGCAGCCACGAGGACCTGGAGCGACTGGAGACATACGGCTTCAGAGGAGAGGCACTAGGCTCCATCTGTGCCGTGGCCGAGGTGAGAAGTGTTTAACATCCAAAGATCCAAAGTGGGGCTGAACGATTTGGGGCCAAATATTTGCCAAATATTGGGATTATGATTCGATTTGCGATTTTTGTTTAGCTAAAGTTCAATATTCACTGTAACAGATAAAACATGTCATGGAGCATTATAACATGAGACACCATCAAAACTGCTCTTTATTCTTATACAAGGATGAGAACATACAGTAGGTATGAGTTGCCAGCAATAAGTGTTTCTCTTTTAATAAGCATGGAACATCGAACAGTCAAACACAGACCATTTATCACAGAGGTTAAAGTTATAATAAAAGGAAAAATCATAAAGGAAAAAGTCAAATGGAGAATTATCAGAAGTTATACATAGTGATCTATAAGTTGTATACATGCACTGAACTAATAAAGAAAAGAAGAAAAAAAAATAAATGAAAAAGAAAACAATTCTGACTCATGCAAACATTTATTATATTTTACAGATGGCATGGCTCTTTGATTTATCAGTTTATTTTAGGAATGAAATATGCACCCTGGTTTATTACAGTGTATAAACTGGGTTGGTTGGAAACTGGATGTTTTATTGTACTCTTTCCTTTTTAGGTGTCCGTCATCACGAAGACCGAGGAGGATGACGTCAGCACCCAGTACGCCCTTGACTTCACAGGGGAGATTGTTTCTCAGAAGCCGTCTCACTTAGGTCAAGGCAAGGCACCATTCATCGAATCAGTCCTGTAGTGAGACACAGAAACCAAGGACTGCTTTATTTAATGAAATGGTGAAGTGGAACATTGGAGCTGTAGGTACAGATCGAGACATTGTAAACAATCCAATAGCAGTTTTAATTTTGTATAACAATGCTTAACTGGAAATGCATCGTCGTGTCACTGACAGATTCAGACACCCATGTGCATCATGTTTGGCTCCGCCAGCAGTCACATTATCTCCTGTGCTACAAAGTACCATAAAACAAGACTAGTTAAAAGCTCTGGAAAAGAGAACAGTCTTTAACATAGTTTAAAAAATGGCTAAAGTTGGGGCATGTCTTAGTTTCAAGGGGAGGTGATGATGTTACTCATTTATTCCATGATTGGATTGTACTGTTTATTAATATTGTGGAATAAAAACAGTAGAAAGACATACAAGTCTTCAAAGGATCATGTACAATTCTTGATGATAGAGGTAACATTGGTGTTTATTGGTACAAGTTTCAGAATAACACACAGCGTGACCAGAGTCCCGTTAGATATAGTCTACCTGAGTCCTTTAGCCTTGTTGCAGGAAAAGTACATTTTAGGTCAAAAGCGGTTGCACACCTCTGCTCTTTGTGTCTTACAGGTACAACAGTGAGTGTGCTGAAGCTCTTCAAGAATCTTCCAGTGAGACGGCAGTACTATTCCTCTACCAAGAAGTGCAAGGAGGAACTGAAGAAAATGCAGGACCTGCTGATGGCCTACGCCATTATAAAACCTGACTTGAGGCTCACACTCATTCACAATAAGGTCAGTAACTCCCCCCATTTCAGTTTTAAATTAGAGAAAGAAAAACTGTTCTGACAACATTCACTGGTGACTAATCTGAAGGTAATGCATTACATTACATTACATGTCATTTAGCTGAAGCTTTTATCCAAAGCGACTTCCAATGAAGTGCTTTCAACCCTGAAGGTACAAACTCCAGACAACAAGTAGTAAGTGCAAGTACATTAGCTTTAAATAAGCAAAACTACAAAGAGCCATATGAAAGTGGAGCTTCAAGAAATATATATATTTTGTTTTGTTTATTTTTTTATGTTTATCCGAGGTGTAGTCAGAAGAGATGTGTTCCATGGGTCGGACACAACAAGCTATTTGGAGATGTCGGGTTGAGCTCTGGGAAAATTGTGATGGGGCTTTTAAACGATTATTTGACATTGTATAGACTGACCGAATAAAATAAGAAGAAGAAAAAAAATCAACAGATTGGATTGATCAGTAATGAACATATTTTGTTAGTTGGAGCCATAATAAACACTGAATGTACTGAACTGTGTTCAGTTAACGTTGGGGGTGATTAAAAAAAGTCCTCCGGCTTGTAATTGTTTCTTAAAAGCTACAGGTACCTTCTGTTGCATGCATGTCATTTCGGGACATGTTTTTATGACTTAAACTGTTATCGAGCCGAGACAGCACAGACTTACTAACCTGCACAGAAGCCTCTTTCTATCAGGTTAGTTTCACGTGGCTCAATAAAAGCTTTAGTCTGTGTGTTTCTAAAGTGTTTCTACGAGCCAAATAAATACTTTCCATTATACCTAACAATTTCATAGCTCACTGACTCGCATTAGCACTGACAACAAAACAACAGGAGGCTGGGGACAATTACTGTCTTCAAGAAGGTGTTTGATTAATAATTTACCTGACAAGCTCCTGAATATCCTTTAGTAACGTCCTGTTGAAGGGCTTTGACACGTATGACACAAAATCTTAAGAGAGGCACAAACACCAAGCTCTACTGTCAAAGGAAGCCGTGCACACCTTACAGCTGTCAGCTGAGAAGACTATTTACTTTTGCAACATATTACATTATCAAATGAGTGAAATTTAGACAGGGAAACTCTGTATGACAGGGTGGGATTATATAGGCTACTTTTTCCTCTCCATTAATTTGTCTTACTTATTACTGTTTGAGATGTATTTATTGATTGATTGATTGAGTGTCGATGGATACTAACTATCCTTTGGTTCAATACAATAGTGAAACATGTAATTCTCATGTGTTAAATGAACTGACCAATGCAAATATATTTGAAAACAAAACAAAACATGCAGCACTACCTCTATGCAGAGCATTTTTATTTCGTGTAGAGTTAATAGTTACTCAGTGCACTTTATTATTGTTGTTGTCTTTATACATTAATTTGCTAGAAGCAACAATTTTTTTGAAAGTGCTTTATAAATATCATGTGTTATTATCAAAGGTACTAGCTCCAGATGTAGTAGCAGTAGTGTCAAAATGTCGAGGATCAATGAACTTCATGGAATCAGCGGACCTACTTTTCCCTGGACATTCCTGTGTGCAAGCACTAATCTTACATATTATGTAATCTTACATGTCAATGCCATTAATTAAGTTCGCCACACATATAACACTACACTGTGAAAACATGGCATATTAACAAAAAGCGAGGGTGATTTTGAGCCAGTGATATTGGGACAGTCATTTGAAGACTAATAAGGACATCTAGTGGTTGCTAGACGCCTCAAACCATCGCTCAAAGCACACCGACAAGTCTGATCTCCGGTTACATGATTGGCCACCGCAGCGTGACGTCTGGTTGCGTTTCTCCAAAAGTTGAGTCAGTCTCAACTTTTCGCCACAGGCCTGCTGCGTTTTTTTTGCGTGTCCCCCTTGCGGCATCCCCCCGCCGCAGCCTAAACGCACTACCCCCATTCAAAATGAATGGAAAGAGCTGCGTTTTCGCCGGACCGTCTGATGGCCGACACAGGCAGTCTGAACGCAGCCTCACTTTTTCACTCGCTCTACCTCACGCTCCCCACGCATACGCACATACCGGCTCTGCTATTCTCTTAAGAAATACGCTAGAACGACGCAGACACACCAGCGAAGAAGTATAAATCCTCACAACGGCGCAGGCCACTTACGTAAGCCACGGCGTAAGCTCTGCGTAGAGCCTACATACTACTGTAAATCAGCCTTTGTACGCTGCCAGCTGTGTCTTTGATCTGAGCGTAGAGGTGGACAGGTGTAGTGGAATAGGAGAGGTGTGAGAAGTTTCCGTGTGCCTGTTGCAGTGCTTCTTGTCTGCAGTGAAAACTTGTCACCTTTTGGAATCCATTGTAACAGACATAATTCAAGCTGATTAAGGCACCAGTCAAACTTCTGTTCTTTATGCTGGATGAAATGACAAACTTGTCACCTTTTCAAGTCGGCAGTAAAGTAAATCATGGGCCAATGATAAAAAAAAAAACCACCACATAATGAAGTGTGTCTGCCCATACAGCGTGTAGTCCTCCATGCACAGCAACCACTAGATGTCCTTATTAGTCTTCAAATGACTGTCCCAATATCACTGGCTCAAAATCACCCTCGCTTTTTGTTAATATGCCATGTTTTCACAGTGTAGTGTTATATGTGTGGCGAACTTAATTAATGGCATTGACATGTAAGATTACATAATATGTAAGATTAGTGCTTGCACACAGGAATGTCCAGGGAAAAGTAGGTCCGCTGATTCCATGAAGTTCATTGATCCTCGACATTTTGACACTACTGCTACTACATCTGGAGCTAGTACCTTTGATAATAACACATGATATTTATAAAGCACTTTCAAAAAAATTGTTGCTTCTAGCAAATTAATGTATAAAGACAACAACAATAATAAAGTGCACTGAGTAACTATTAACTCTACACAAAATAAAAATGCTCTGCATAGAGGTAGTGCTGCATGTTTTGTTTTGTTTTCAAATATATTTGCATTGGTCAGTTCATTTAACACATGAGAATTACATGTTTCACTATTGTATTGAACCAAAGGATAGTTAGTATCCATCGACACTCAATCAATCAATCAATAAATACATCTCAAACAGTAATAAGTAAGACAAATTAATGGAGAGGAAAAAGTAGCCTATATAATCCCACCCTGTCATACAGAGTTTCCCTGTCTAAATTTCACTCATTTGATAATGTAATATGTTGCAAAAGTAAATAGTCTTCTCAGCTGACAGCTGTAAGGTGTGCACGGCTTCCTTTGACAGTAGAGCTTGGTGTTTGTGCCTCTCTTAAGATTTTGTGTCATACGTGTCAAAGCCCTTCAACAGGACGTTACTAAAGGATATTCAGGAGCTTGTCAGGTAAATTATTAATCAAACACCTTCTTGAAGACAGTAATTGTCCCCAGCCTCCTGTTGTTTTGTTGTCAGTGCTAATGCGAGTCAGTGAGCTATGAAATTGTTACGTATAATGGAAAGTATTTATTTGGCTTGTAGAAACACTTTAGAAACACACAGACTAAAGCTTTTATTGAGCCACGTGAAACTAACCTGATAGAAAGAGGCTTCTGTGCAGGTTAGTAAGTCTGTGCTGTCTCGGCTCGATAACAGTTTAAGTCATAAAAACATGTCCCGAAATGACATGCATGCAACAGAAGGTACCTGTAGCTTTTAAGAAACAATTACAAGCCGGAGGACTTTTTTTAATCACCCCCAACGTTAACTGAACACAGTTCAGTACATTCAGTGTTTATTATGGCTCCAACTAACAAAATATGTTCATTACTGATCAATCCAATCTGTTGATTTTTTTTCTTCTTCTTATTTTATTCGGTCAGTCTATACAATGTCAAATAATCGTTTAAAAGCCCCATCACAATTTTCCCAGAGCTCAACCCGACATCTCCAAATAGCTTGTTGTGTCCGACCCATATTCCAAAACATATTCAAATAATAATGATATAAAACTTGATGAAAGCAGTAGGTCCTCAAATTGGAGAAGCTGGAACCTGAAAATGTTTGGCATTTGTACTTGATAAATGATTAATTGATTATTAAAATCGATCAGCTTGTCATTTCTGCCCGAGTATTTATTTAACTTACTTAAGTATGCTAACCTCTAGGAGAATGACCTGTTTAAAAAGGGCTAGTAGGTATTTAACCAGTGTACAGTCAAGTGTGGCTTAAAGGTCCCGTTCTTTTGAAATATGTTGTTGAGATCTGCTATGGTGACATTTGCTGTCATCAAAAGAGTTTATATCAATAAATATAAATAGACTATGCAATGGTATAATAGAAATATATAGGGATAGAGAGAACTACAAACCCTCTCTGAAGACTAGTGATGTAACAACGTGTCAGATAGTGCTTAAATGGAAGCAATAAGCACAACAAGAAAAACAGACAATGGACTTAGAAGAGAAGAGTTAGAGGAAAAAAATCAGTATGTACTCTGAAACCTTACAGTAATGATGACCCCACACAAGAGTCTAAATTTACAATATATTGTCTTAAATGTTTGACTTGTGGCCAAGTCAGAGCTTTTAACATGTCTGCCCTGTATCATTCCAACCACTCACCTTGATGCCACAAAGAATAGTAATTATACTCAGAATTTTGCGCTTCATAATAAAAAATGTGACTCTTGCAGTTTAGACAGTTTGCATTTATGGTGTCTGCAAAGTAACATTGTAAAAGTGTAAATTGCTAAAAAGTGTGTTGCTTTTGAGGAGTGTTTATTAATGTCCATTAGCAATGGAAACTGAGGTAGTTGACAATAGAAACTTAACTAAATATCAGCAACACACGCACCAAAGCAATGCATCATATTCCACAATGTCCAGTCTTATTGACAGCATTTATCACTCAGCCATTCATTATCATCAGAGTTATATTGAGGTTGCATATTTTTGGTATGAATGACAAAAATAACTGCATGTTTTTAAACTGGTTGTGTTCAGTTACTTTGTATCAACCGTCCCCTGGGTTATACAGGGTTGCAGACTTTTGGTGTGCAAAATAAAAATGCCAGTTATTTTGGGTTGTTCCATTACATAACATTAGATGAATCTGTGGTGGAATTATTGAGCAATTAGACATTTCCATCCCTTATGCTCTTTCCCACCACAGCTAAGCGTAACTATCAGGTGCTCCAAACACAAATATAGCTGACTGAACTCTGATTTGCCTAAGTAAGTTGCTGAACACAGCTGCGGACTTCACCCCAGATTCAGTTTCAGGCTGCTGCAGCCAGTTTGTACACAGAAGTGTTAGGTGGTGGTGTGGGTCACAGAGGAGCCACACGACCACCGTATAACTTTCATATAAATCAGTTTCGAGGTGGTCGGATGAAGGTAGTGAACCCATTTCGTACAATCAGCACTCAGTTGCCCCTATCCGTTATCTCCAACTCTGCTCTTCGGCCTGTGTCGTGTTTCATAGCTTCTTCAAGAACTGTTTACAGGAGTGATCCGTTTGCATGTGCCAAATTGCGTATTTAATAGCCAAGACATGCCCTGCAACGCTTTTAGAAATCAACACCCGGGAAATAAATTCGCTGGTGGACACAAACTACAAACCCACTTGTGGGTGTCAACATATTTTACACCGAAAATATTTTCGGATCTGACATCATTCCAAAAATTATATAAGGTAATTGTTAGGAAAATAATTATGACCTTTTAATGTATCATAATTTGTTGACATTGTGTGCCATCGGTCCCTGAACAAAATCATAATATAAACTAAATGTTTTTGAGCCTGTGTTGTAATTGCAAAGTCCCTCAGATTTAATATTGAATTGTGCCAACCTTAACTGTATTCACAGCAACATATCTATAAGGATTAGTTGCATGTAGCATCTCGGGTTTGGTGTTTAAATGCCAACAGTTCTTGTTGATTTGAAATGAATGGCTAATGTTAATTTAAAAACCCATTCATTTTTACTTTGGCAATGAAGACTCTTCCATATCTTTTATGTTTTGCCCTAAATTGTGACGTAGGCTGACATGGCTATACGTTTTAAACATGATGATTTTTGTCCATCTCTTGCTGATCTCTTGACACAAAGAAACAAAATGTACAAACTACAGTTATGTTCGCTGCTCCATGGCCCAGTTCCTATATTGAGAGGTGTTTGTGCAGTGTGATTCGCCCTGATGTGGACTCATGGAAGTTGACTGGTGTCATATTGTTGCAGGTGGTGGTCTGGCAGAAGGCCAAGGTGGCAGATCACAGAAGTGCCCTCCTTGCAACACTGGGGGCCAGCGTCGTTGCCAACCTGCTCCCTTGCCACCATCACCAAGAGCAACCAGAGGTTAGTTGAGGGGAAATATGAAGAAATGAGAGATAAATGAAGCAAATAAAGCTTGTTTTCATAACATTGCATGCATGTGCATTAGTAGAAAACCAGTTTGATATAGTTAACCCTGTCTGTCTGTCACATGGACCATTGCCCAGCTGGACAAAGTCACCTTTGAACATTGTAACAAAAGGATGTCGTGAATGTGAAGAGACTACATGGAGTGCATTCCACTCTGATGGAGGCGCGCCATGGGCCTCGCAGAGCTGCATGCTACCCCTCCCACCTCGTGTGCACAACTTGTACTCTTTGCTCTCATACTGTGGCTCCCATGCCCCTTTGGCCTTCAGTGTGCGGCCATTATGGAAGTTCATCTTCACAAGACACACACTTTCCCCCCTAAAAAGCTCATTCATCCAGTCCATCCTAAAATGACATGTCATTTATCTCATTTTCAGTCAAAATTAAAATGCAATAAAATATTGTGACATTTCAATTTTCAATTTCAATTTTATTTATAGTGTCAAATCATAACAGACGTTATCTCAGGACACTTTACAGATAGAGTAGGTCTAGATCACACTCCATAGTTTATAAAGACCCAGCAATTCCCCCCAAGAGCAAACATTTGGTGCGACAGCGGCGAGGAACAACTTCCTTTAAACAGGCAGAAACCTCGGACAGAGCCTGACTCTTGGTGGGCGGCCGTCTGCCGAATACAGAAATATGATATGTGGTTGAAAGTCAGTGTCTTTGAAATTGTGTGACACTAGTGCTTAAAAACTTAATAAGTAAAGAACTAACTACTAACCCTAAACTAGATTTGAAACAAGTTAATTTGCCTTGGGAATAAATGATGATGACTCAATGTCTTCCTTCAGAAAGTTAAGTAATTGTAACTGTCAATATTACATGAAATGCCTGGTTAAGATGGATACTTTTTGCAGAGCAAATGAGAGCATGCACGTTATACTTGATGTGAGCTAATAACCTCATCATGAACACCTGGTCTGAAGCCAGCAAATGTGGTCAGTTGGTGGCTCGCCAACTATTCCCTTGCCCTTTTCTCTTGAGTTCTTTCCTGATGAAGAGTGAGGGGTTTTTGTTAGCTAAGCTTTGCTTTGCTGATCGTAATTGAATTATTGTCGAGCGGTAACTTTCTGCTTGGTCACGGTAGGTGTCGTGTGGCTCGTACCTGCTGCCGGACTGCCAACTAATCTAGTCTGACAGATATGGAGCAGCCCTTTTCACCCCGTTTCTCTCTCATTTTCCTCTTTTGTTGTTATTTGCTGCTGCACTTTGGTACCCAGTTATGAGAACGACCTTTCACCTTTTCATCTTACTCCCTGTAGCAATAAAAGAGAACTTTTCTCTCCTCTTTGTCCCCAACACCAAAGCTTCGTGATCAAGGGAACCAGGTTGACAATTTCACCGGGGCCTCGCTCCGGGAGAGTCGTAAGAGCTGTTCTTCTGTGGAACAAAATGTGACCCTCGTTTTTGGCAGCATGGCTACACATTGCCGCGGCCCTTTGGGGCCAGAGGTGCCATTCGTGCTCTCATAAAGTGACCCTAATGAGCAGAAATAGAGAGAACCACATGTGCCCCGACCTGAAACAGCAGTTCATTTATTAACTTCATTGGTGTGTGTTGCTGCTAATAATGAGCCCTAGGCCAAAAAGGCATAGCTATACTGCTTGCAATCTGTGGAACATTAATAGCTTTCCATAATTTCTTACTAGCTTACATTCATAATGAAGTTTTAAGTGCAATTGTTAAGATGTGTATGTTGGGTCGTCAATTTTAGCTCATGAGAACTGCCTCTGGCATGATTGTAGGTGAAAGGTGATCATGTACGACATGCTGTGTTCCACTATAGGCCACTATGTTCATAGTGGAGTATGTTGATGCCAACAAACTCAGGCGTCTCTCTGCCTGCCTGTCTTTCTTGATTGTTTCCAAATTTCCTGTGAAATTAAGTTGGTAATAAGACATCAAAAATGTAAAGTGTGTTGATGAGTGTGATAGTGGACTTCTTAGGGAATGTAGCGCTACAACTCGTCCTCATTATGCCGTGTATGCACGTGAGTGCCTGTTTTGCTTGCGCACAACCAGAATTAATGGCTTCATTCCCAGCTGTGCAGCTGTGCTGTCAGCGGAATGGATCAACCGTGCCGTCCTAATTGAAAATGTAATGATGGTAAAGTTTATGTAATGTCCAGGTTTCAAAACCAGTAGTTACTGTTACACCCCTGTGGCAGCCAGCTGCTGAGCATGTCAATTTGAAAACGTTTGCAAAAGCATGAAGTTCTTGTTTCAGAATAAACATCCTTGTCAAATTCAGCCCTTTATTACAACCATCATTTGCATATGTAGTGTAAATGTTTCCATACTGTATTTTATTCTGGCAAGTTTATATATGATGCCTACTTTGTGCTTATCTGTTAGATCATAAATATTATCAATGTTTCAGATTGTTTTAGATGGCTTTTTTCCAAAGCCTGGAGCGGATTACTCTTCTACAAGCTCATCTAACCCTGACAAAACATTTATATTTGTCAACAACCGGCCTGTCCACCAAAAAGATGTAATGAAGGTAGAGTCATTTTGGATTACTCGGTACAACACAATTCATACAATGAATAGTTTTTTGTGTCTAATAACGTTCTTTTATTTCATTTTGGCATTGCTGGCTGGATTGTGTGATCGATCATCAGTTGTTGCGTCAACACTACACTGCTCAGTATCGGGATGACCCGGCCCGGAACCGCTATCCCACCGCCATGCTTAAAATTACGGTTCCACCAGCCTCAGTCGACGTCAATCTGACACCGGACAAGACCCAGGTCCTTCTTCATAACAAGGTAGCTATGAAATTCAGTATATTCACATCGAATTTGATCGGACAAAATTTCAGTCATGATTAGGGCTGGGTTTAACTAAATTGATTTTCCAATTTAAATCGATTTTCATTTGAATGAGCCAATATCGATTTCATGAAATCCGGAATCGATTGGGACCAACTATGTCATGCTAGCTTGTCGGGAAGGGGGTTAAATAACGCTCCAAAGTTAGGCTACATTTTGGCGAGGGAAACGCTGGCATGGGGTCCCTTGACCTCTCACCACAATACTGTATATCTGAATGAAATGCCACTCAAAACTCAATGACTGTCTGTAGAGCTGCACTTTATTGTGTGTTCATGTTTTATAAAAAGTACATTAAAGGTGCCGTAGGTAGGATTGTGAAGATCCAGGACTTAGCCAAAAAATTTGAACATCGACAACTTCTCAGTCCCTCCCCCCTTTTTTCGCTAAAGCCCAAAACCTCCTCCTAAGCCCCTCCCCCCACAAGGGAGAATGAATGCACCAATCAGAGCCCCCCCGGCCCTGATTGGTGCATCTGAACAAGGAGCGGTGGATTTTTGCAAATCACATTACAGGCTGTAGGTGGAGCCAGAGGAGCTGGATTTCTTTTTTTAAATGACCTGCTTCATGTAGTTCTACTGGAACATAGGGTCAGTTTCAGCAAATATGACAGAAAGTTAGTTTTAGAAGGCTTACCTACTGCACCTTTAATGTAACTGCTTTGGGGTCAATTCTTAATGTAAACATTGATACTTGTATTTAATGCAGCAGGTTAGAGGGAACCTTGTACAGTTGTAGAATCTCTTTCATATCCAAGCAAAATTGGTTTTGCAACTGAAATGTCCGAAATTGGCATTGAATCGGAAATGTAATCGAATCAGGACCTTGTGAATCAGAATCGATTCGGGAAATCAGTGGCGATACCCAGTCCTAGTGAGGATCCAGTCTTACTCTTTATTGGGGAAATTAACCAAAACCCCAGCCAACCAGATGTGATTTGGAATTAAACTCTGTGTAATGTCAATTTTCTTTCTTTTTTTTTACCATCTGTGATCTGTCTGAAATTTAGGAGGCTTTGCTGACCGCAGTAGAGGTATTTCTGGTTTCTCTCTATGGCTATCGGCCCAATGGTGACCCCCCAGCTGAGAAGCAGCTTGGCCATGAGACTTCCCCCTCACCGTCTAGTCCTTTGCAGACTGATGCTTCACAAGCGAACAATGAAGAAAGTGTAGAGAGGGATGGCAGTCCCGCCAACCACCACGGTAACGTCCTCAAAGGTGCATCTAAACACGGTGACACAGCTCTGTCAACAGCAATAAGCACTGCTGCTTCACTGGACCGCCAGACCTCAAACGGCAGCTCTTCATCCTCTGTAGCAGAGGACTGGTTTGTCAACCAGATCCCAGCTGGGCTTTTGTCTAACTTTTCTCTCTATGATGATGATGATGATGAAACCTCTCAGAGCTGCACTCAGACAGAAGAAACCGGTTCAGCAAGCAAGTCCCCTGACAGACTGGAGGACAATGTTGCGTCAAGCACAGACACAAGCAAAGACCAGATATCGGCTGAAGACTGGAGCCGGGGGACAGCTTTGACCGACCCCGTATCACGGGAGCCCCTGCAGCCTGTCAAAATCCATCAACCTGCAAGGAACAATCACTCTGACGAGATCAAGAGTCAGAGCAGCTCAGACAAAAAGATGTTCAACGCCATAACAGAGAAGCGGGCTGCTTTGACGGCCTACGACCTGATCAGTAACCGCGCCCTGAGGGCACCGCTGTCTCCTGCCGCCCTATTCGAGAAGGAGGCCAGGCTAGAGGTCCTCAGGGAGAAGCCTACAGCCAGCCTGCAGGAAGTCGGCGTCACTGTTCACGAGAGGTGGAAAAATCTGAGGGAGGAAGATCGTAAGAAGTGAGTTTCCAGACATTCACCTTTCCAAGCAGTTGTTTCCATTTCTTGTTATTTGCAAGGCAGAGAGAGGGGGGGGGGGGGGGTCTGACCTGTAATTTGCATGTGTAAAAGCTCAGTCTGGAAACTTTGTTGATATGAGCTGTGTTTCTAATTTCCAGACAACTGTGTCTAATAAGGGCTCAGGTCGATGACATTTTCCGCAGTACTACTACTTGTGAAATGTCCTCTATTTCCAAAGTATGCCATCTATCCAGACTATTCACATGTCCCACATTTGTGGCATGTTTTATTCAACATTAATTTAATAATAAAGCCCTAAAGTCTTTATTTCCCATATCTAGAGTAGAGCTTAGATCAGGCCCAAAAAATGAAGCCTGACCCTACCCGAGCCCGTGCACGTTGTGTCGGAGCCCGGCCCGGCACATTAATGAGCCCGATAATGAGCCCGAGCCCGATTTAAACCTGACAATTTTTTAATACGTGGGCCGTTATAACTGACGTTCTCAACTACAATTCCAAGTTGTTTGAACTACAGAAATCTGTTTAGAATTATCTTAATGAATACCGGTAAAGCAACAAGGACGAAGCATGTAAACTGCACTGTTTGTTTAGTCAGAATGGAATGGATCGCAAATGGATCCGAATGAAGAAACGTAAAAAAAAAAACTTGACCCTAGCTCCCTCAGCCGAATAGTGTGGGTAACGGATCAAGGCAGCAACATAATCAAACGCCCTGGAACCATATAGGAGACTTTCTTGTCTCGATCACATAATTGGCCGACAACAGTGCTGCAGATGGGGGAGACACGATGTAGCATGGTTTACCTCACACTCAAGTCAGTGCAGGACATCCACCCAGAGCTACGGGAGAAGCTGGAGAGGCATAGCTTGCTCCCCACCGAATAAGGCTAATAAAGTAATGATGAAAAAAACACAAATGCTTGATCAAGGGCCCGGCACGATCATAGCGGCGTAAAAAATGTCGGGTCGGGTTGGGCCCGGCTCGGGCAGAGAATCTAAACTCTAACCTACAATAGTCCCTAAACATAGGCATTCATAGAGACGCTAAGACAAGATTTAAGATATGAAATGATGCTTCCCTTTTATATACAGTCAATGATAATTCCTGATTTCCAATTAGAAACCACAACATAAATGTAATATCTACAGGTCCTGTTACCAGGTTCCAGTCCATTTGTCCATTTAAAATCTCACCTAAACTTCACAAGTGGTATGAGGAGAGACACATAGTCGGCTAGTCAGGAACCGATTTGGCACAGAACAGATGGAGGTAATGAGTGTTTGTGTTTGACCCCTTGCTCCCTCCCGAGTCAAAGGATTTACATTAATGAAGGTAAGACAGGGATGAAAACAAACACAACAAAAGATACGTGGTGATCACATAAATGGAAATTTACTTCACAGTACACAAAACATTTACCAAATGGTGCGATTAGCAGGTCAGGCAGCACAGGCCATGGACAACTCTTTTTTTTTTTCTTTTTTTTTCTCATGGGCAAGCTTTCTATCGATTTGATTGTATCAAAATCACTTGTGAAATAGGAAGAGAGGTGAATCTTGTCACACACTCATTAGTAGCTTCTTGAATGGTGCGGTTGCACAGGCATGTCAGTAAAAAGTGCAAACTGTGCTACCTACTGATCTCTATCCACTGAGCTACTCAGCAAGTGGCATCATGGAATAACACCATTATACTGCGCTGAAGGCGCCAATTATGTTAGATTACAGCATACCAATTTAAAGTAATTGCAAAGTTGGAAAATGTGCATCAGCAGTAGTTGGGGCCTTATATAAGGTAAGGAAGAGTGTATGGAAAAAGACATCTGTTTAGAATCCTGCCTTGACGTAGTGCTGTCTTAAACATGAAATAGGATGTGGCGAGGACTTGGCTCCTTTCACCGCCACTGTTAAGTGGCACACCACTTCTAGGAATTACACTTGCACAAGTTCACGAAACAGGTTATTTGAATAATGGGGTGCTGAAGTGTAAGCCCTAATGCTTAACATATGATAAGATCTATAGAAACAGTTGTGTGTGTGTGTGTGTGTGTATGTATATATATATATATATATATATATATATATATATATATATATATATATATATATATATATATATATAATCAAATTCTCAAAATGTTCTTTGCATGTACAGTGGAAACAAGGCGGTACTCCTTTTCTTAATTCTATTATTTTAGAATCTAAAATAAAAGTAGACAACAACAGATGGCAGCTTAGTAACTGTGCCACACAGAAGAAATTAGTTATTTATTAGTTAGTTATCAACAGGCACAACATTGTATGTAAAGCCAGATATGCCAGACGTGTTAAAGGTCTGTGTCACTTATTTAGTGATAAACTCTGAAAGACTTGGTTGAACTCTGCAGGTATGAGGAGAAGGCAAAGAAACACCTGGAACACCACGAGCAAAGGACCAAGATGGCCTCTGCTGAAGGCCCCAGAGAGACAAGCAGGACCCCCCAAAGGGGCCAGAAACGCAAGACCCCACTGTCCAACCAGCAGCTGCTGGACCAGCTCTTCTCTGCACAACCCCAAAAGAAGATGAGGAGCCCTGCATCCAAGCCCTCGCAGCCCCTCCCCTGCAGCCTAGCTGCCCTTCGGCTGCAGCTTCAGCGCCTTTCATCCCAGAGCAGCCCAGTACCACGGGGCCTCCGTCTTGTAAACCGGCTGGCCTCTCAGAGCGCCTGGGTCATTTTATGTGGTCAGAGGCTCGTGTTGTTAAATCCATTTCGAGTGGAGGAAGCCTTGCTGTTTAAGAGACTCCTAGAGAATAATATACTTCCAGCAGTGAGTCTGCAGAACCCTATACAGCTAACAGATGGGTAAGGTATCACTCACTGCTCACCAGCAACATGCCAACCCTGACAGTCATTTTCCTTGTGGAAAACTGCCCACTTATCAAATTTCTTTACATACATATATGTTTGAGACAATTTTTTTTAAGACAAACAAACCCTAAGGCTTTTCTAATGTCCGAAAATTATCTGTTGTTGTATGTTAAACATCTCCTTGTCTCTCTTTTATAGTGTTCTAGGGGGAGCTGAATATACTGAGGCTTTGTGCAACATGGAGAAACAAAGCCCTGAGCTAAATGGAGGGGCCCTCTTCTCTGATCCCAGGCTTGTGGCTAATGGGTTTAAAATCCAACTCACTCCAGGTACATTGTAAATAAAAATTTGGACCGTAACGCGGTTGTATGATTGAACGTTAATTTGCCAGTCGTGTCCCTCTGAACCTGATTACAAAATAGTACAGTCCTCACACAGTCTGCAACACACCCAATCAAATTTGTTTTGAGTCACGCCGTTTAAAGGTCTCACGGATCGTCCCGTTTTATTTAACAAATGTTGGAGCCATTTGTCTTCATTTAATGTCATAGTTCACCAGCCACTTAGAAATGTCAACAGTCCTGAGTAACTGGATTACAGGCAAATTTTCAGAGTTTTCTGTGTATCGGATTAGTTGTGGATAATATTTCCATTCCTTTAACAAATTTGTTAAACAATGAATGATGAAATAGAGAGATGAAGTGAGAGAACTGACCGATAGGACCAAACAACCTAGTATGTTTTTGGGGTTTTTTTGTAATTAAAAGCTTTGTCTTTTATAATGGATCATGACAAGTGTAATAATAACTTTGACACATTAGGACAACTTAATCATACAGTATATTATGTCCATTGTCCGCAGCATCTCTAGTCGCACACATACAAGGAGTAAAGTTTGTGAGAAGTTATCTTTGCACTAATTATTTGCACATATTTTAATAATGAACACTAAGAAATGAGTCATATTAACCAATAATCTGGTAACTGTTAACAACCTGTTAGTATAGTGCAGCTAGTATAAGATATGTAAATAATTGATCAGAAAACCTCATAAAAAAAAATAAATCTCATTGTTGTATATTTACTTAGCATAGTTTTTCAGTCTAGATTGACAGATTGTTCTGATGATAACAGTATACATCGGTGTAGTTTAATCATGTATATACTGTAATAAATTCATTTAAAAGTAAGGGTAATGTAAATTATAACTATAAGTAAACATAAGTAAACAACTGAAATGAAACTGTTTGTTTTTTTGTCACACTGTGACATTATTTCTCTGTTCGCTTGCAAGTGCTATACAGTGTCCTGTGAATCAGTGTTGGTTGTTTTTGTTGCTGGAATGGCTCACCTCAGTTGACATTGGCTCTCTGCCTGACAGAGTGGGCTCACAGTGGGTTTGTACCCCAGTGTGCAGGTGATGAGAATGGTTGCCCTTTAAGAAATTCCAGGAATTTCCATCTGGCACTGCCAACCTCGGTGGGTGTGCATGGGACTGAAGGTAGCGGCATATATAAGATGGTTTCATTGCACAATCTATGCTGCATATCTTTACAATTCCTTTTGTTAGAATTGTCTAAAATGTTCATTTCCCAAAACTTGTGTACAAGTGATTCTGCTAATACTGGCATTTTGAAATGGATTTCAAATTAAAAAAAAAAAAACAGCAAATATCAGTATGGAGTTAAATATGCTGCTGCTGCTGCTATTGTTGTTATTATTATTATTATTATTATTATTATTATTATTATTATTGTAAGTTGATTTGTTGCTGTCAGTTATTGCTCTCTACATACATACCGGTATTTAAAAGGAAATGTACTGGACTATGCAGTCTTGCACAGGCAACACAACCAGCACAGAAATATTTGAGAAATAATTATACCTTCCTCTACTTCTCCAGGTTTTTACGTACCTTTCTGAGTTCATTTTGCATCCAAAGTTGTGTATCAGAAATATAAATTGTGCATGATTTGCAGTATTTCCTCATGAAATGAAATGAGAAGCTATCATTCTTCCACCCTACAAGTCAACTTCCTTCCAGTCTGCTGGGGCTTCTATTAGCCATTTAACACTCCATTTGGCCCTTCGCTTGTTTGACTTGGTCATCAGTCCTGCCGTAAACCACAATATTTATTTATTATTCTTTCCTGGAGATAGTAGTAGCGTCTGGAGTATATTAATCCTTGTTTTCTGCTTGTTTTGGCCAGGCCTCACGTCAGCCGAGAGACATCTGGAAGTGACAGCAATGGCAGACTGCGTGCCTTTCCTCGGTGTGGAGGACCTCAGGGAGATCCTGACTGCAGTTGTTCACGGGAAGGCTACGACTGTGCAAGAGTGCCGGCCACTTAAAGTCACAAACTACCTACAAGTGAGAGATGCTATGAATTAGGATTAACAGTGTTATTACTGTAGATTTTTGTTTTTGTTTTTTTAAATATCTGAATTGTGACTTTTCCCTCACAGGGTGAAGCAGTACGACTTGCCCGTCAGTTACCTACAAATTTATCCAGATGTGATGTGGAGGAAACCCTTCTACGGATGGATCAGCAGCTCGGTGAGAGCAACCAGACCTGCATCCATGGACGAGCATTTCTCCAACACCTATGTGACATCCCTTCTACAGACCAGGAAGCCAAAGCTCTGCTGAGGCCTTTAGAGCTATAAGAAGTAGACACTATAATAAAAAATCACAGCAGTGCAATGTCTATGTCAGTCTCATTTTAATGCAGCTGATTAATCTCAATATAAGATACCTGATTTGTTTCTTTTCTGCTTAATTGATGTCCAACTTTGTCACAAACAGAACGTTAAATAAATGTATTTTTCCACATTTTGTGTCAAGCATGTAACTTGTGTGAACCTTGAATTGTTCATTTCCATTTTGTTCATTTATTTCACAATATGTTACATAACATTTAATTTAACACATAATTACTAAAGGCAAACTAGTAGTACTTTTGTTCTGTGATTAACAAATAATCACAGTGAAAAATGTGATTTCTGATTTTCACAGAGCACCAAAAGAAAGGGGTTAGCTGCACTGTGGAAGGATGCAGGTTAGAATCTCAACTCACTCAGAAAGTCTAGATAACCGGTAATGTTCTCTTAGCATATGCTGTTTGAGCAATTCACTTAATACATTGTAGATTAGTGACCAATAGTTGGCCTTCAGTGTGTTTTACTCTAAAAATGAATGATGGTGCTGAAATAGCTAAACTTTTCCATAGAGATATATATACAGTGAGGAAAATAAGTATTTGAACACCCTGCTATTTTGCAGGTTCTCCCACTTGGAAATCATGGAGGGGTCTGAAATTGTCATCGTAGGTGCATGTCCACTGTGAGAGACATAATCTAAAAACAAAAATCCAGAAATCACAATGTATGATTTTTTAACTATTTATTTGTATGATACAGCTGCAAATAAGTATTTGAACAGCTGAGAAAATCAATGTTAATATTTGGTACAGTAGCCTTTGTTTGCAATTACAGAGGTCAAACGTTTCCTGTAGTTTTTCACCAGGTTTGCACACACTGCAGGAGGGAGTTTGGCCCACTCCTCCACACAGATCTTCTCTAGATCAATCAGGTTTCTGGGCTGTCGCTGAAAAACACGGAGTTTGAGCTCCCTCCAAAGATTCTCTATTGGGTTTAGGTCTGGAGACTGGCTAGGCCACGCCAGAACCTTGATATGCTTCTTACAGAGCCACTCCTTGGTTATCCTGGCTGTGTGCTTCGGGTCATTGTCATGTTGGAAGACCCAGCCTCGACCCATCTTCAATGCTCTAACTGAGGGAAGGAGGTTGTTCCCCAAAATCTCGCAATACATGGCCCCGGTCATCCTCTCCTTAATACAGTGCAGTCGCCCTGTCCCATGTGCAGAAAAACACCCCCAAAGCATGATGCTACCACCCCCATGCTTCACAGTAGGGATGGTGTTCTTGGGATGGTACTCATCATTCTTCTTCCTCCAAACACGGTTAGTGGAATTATGACCAAAAAGTTCTATGTTGGTCTCATCTGACCACATGACTTTCTCCCATGACTCCTCTGGATCATCCAAATGGTCATTGGCAAACTTAAGACGGGCCTTGACATGTGCTGGTTTAAGCAGGGGAACCTTCCGTGCCATGCATGATTTCAAACCATGACGTCTTAGTGTATTACCAACAGTAACCTTGGAAACGGTGGTCCCAGCTCTTTTCAGGTCATTGACCAGCTCCTCCCGTGTAGTCCTGGGCTGATTTCTCACCTTTCTTAGGATCATTGAGACCCCACGAGGTGAGATCTTGCATGGAGCCCCAGTCCGAGGGAGACTGACAGTCATGTTTAGCTTCTTCCATTTTCTAATGATTGCTCCAACAGTGGACCTTTTTTCACCAAGTTGCTTGGCAATTTCCCCGTAGCCCTTTCCAGCCTTGTGGAGGTGTACAATTTTGACTCTAGTGTCTTTGGACAGCTCTTTGGTCTTGGCCATGTTAGTAGTTGGATTCTTACTGATTGTATGGGGTGGACAGGTGTCTTTATGCAGCTAACGACCTCAAACAGGTGCATCTAATTTAGGATAATAAATGGAGTGGAGGTGGACATTTTAAAGGCAGATTAACAGGTCTTTGAGGGTCAGAATTCTAGCTGATAGACAGGTGTTCAAATACTTATTTGCAGCTGTATCATACAAATAAATAGTTAAAAAATCATACATTGTGATTTCTGGATTTTTGTTTTTAGATTAAGTCTCTCACAGTGGACATGCACCTACGATGACAATTTCAGACCCCTCCATGATTTCCAAGTGGGAGAACCTGCAAAATAGCAGGGTGTTCAAATACTTATTTTCCTCACTGTATATATATATATATATATATATATATATATATATATATATATATATAAAAATATCTCACTCAAGATTATTTTTGGTCATTTCATGCCTTATTTAACAGGACAGCTGAAAACAGGGAAGGAGAGAGAGAGGGGGAATGACATGCAGCAAAGGGCCGTGAGTCAAAATCGAACCCGCAGCCACTGCGGAAAGTACTGAGTCTTTGTACATAGGAGCCATAGATACTTTTGGGAAAGCTTGCCCCTGGAGTATGAGGAATTTGCAGGTGTAGAGAAAAGACAATACTTTGGTCACACTTAGTGGTGTAACTACAGTAAATCCAATAGCCTTTGTAAGCTGATTCCTTGCATTTCAGCCTCAGTACAGTCACTTAAATTTGAGACATTAGTCTAATTAATATGCAGATTTGCTCTTTGCAACTGTTTTATTTAACTAAAATATATGTTTTGGTTTTGTAGATTTGTTGTGTGCATAGTTTGCATTATCTTGGATAAACAACAGCAATCTTTGACCAGCAGAGTGACATCTGACTTCCTAACTTCATTTCTGTCCCAAAGCCAGAGTATCTTACTACCCCTAAGCCTCATTGTGGCACCATTGGAATGGGTATTGGCAAGCTCCAAGCCAGAGATCTCCACTGTGCCAGCTACTACCCATAATTCTTTTCCCATAATGAGTGCCAGCTGCTCGGCCTTTAGTATTGACAGATAGTTATATATTATCCCTGGCTGCACTAAATGCTTCAGAGATTTGCACTGTAATTTCAACCACAAACTTTAGCAAATCCTTGACACTGCGCTAACTTGTGGTGGTGCCACTTCCTAAAGACATTAGTCTATTGCGCCATCATCCTGGTGTTCAGTGTTGCTTGAGGGTTTCTGTGGGGCAATAAGTTGAATTAGACAACTACAACTCCGACTCTACAACTTAAAAACAGGAGAGGACTGGCAGAAGTTAATGTCTAAAGGCATGGGAATTTTTATTATTCATATATATTTCGTAATCATTTTGGATAGGCCTGGTGGTACGTCAACAAGTGATTTCATTGGAGAACATTTGGTTTTGTTATTACATAAACATTGACTGGGATTTGACCAACACTTGTATACCAGGAATACATATAGCCACGAAAGGTTTTCACTCATAGCCATTTCATATGGACACTGTATCCCACCCCAGGGAAAAGTGCAATCTGATCGCTCGTCTTATGATAATATTATAGTTAGGACCATGAAAGGTCAAACCACAGCACACGTGGCCTCTGCTGAGACAACCCACAGATGGCTTCAACATTGCTGCAGGGCCAACACTCAGCCAAGCGCCTCTGGGAAGGGGATAAATGCCAGTGAGGACTCCTGTCCCTCTTTTCACCCTTTTCCCCTCAGCTTTTTGCCCCCCACTCCTGCACGGACTCTTGTTTGAAGCTTCTCACTGGGATAAGTGCTCCTCAGTTGCTTGTGTCCAGAAATGCGTGCAGCAGCAGAATCTACTCCGCGCATGCTGCCTTCGGCACCCAAGGGGCATATTAGAGTAATTAGGGAGGATTAACTGATGATCATCTTTTGACCATGTGACCACACAGTTTAAAAGGTCAGCAGCAGTTCATTTTGCCAGCTGTCTTTTAAACCACCTGTTTGACTGTTTTTGACATTTTCTGCAACCAATTCGAGGCATTTCTAATGTTTCCTAACCTGAAGAATGGAAAAAAGGAACCGTTTTTGAATGCATGGAAAATGTTGAATGTCCAAACCTTGATACAAAAATACTCATTTCACATACAGCGTCATCTAGATAGTTATCTGTTCTCCTGTTACTTCCCTAATGTGCAGAGCTACTGCTTCTCAAGTTGTATTCAGCAGCCAGGGCAACTGTACACCACTCTCACAACCCATAAGTAACGGTGCACTTAAACAGAGTCATCAAATCCAAAATAAAATGACATGAACTATATTTAACCTCTTCCCCGCTCTATTTTTGGAACTGTTATGAGAAGTAGTCACGTAAAGTACCTTGCCCAGCACTGGGTACAAGCAGCACCTGTTTCTGTTTAGAAATGGCAAAATATATGGAGAGAAGGATGGACATGTAGTAATCAAATGAGAAAAGAATACAGTTTTAAAACATTTTTGACATGTTCAAGACATGGTCCACAATAAGTCATCCCTTAAAATTTAGCTTTGTTATATTGCCAGAAATGCCCATGAAGAGACTAAAGGCCCACTTCAACTGAAGTGCTTGTCAGGTGTCACACACTGTCTCCCTCCCTCACCTCCCTCCCTCCAGAATTTGAAGGAGTTGACGTCAATTGGACAAGTAAACCAAATTCATGCAGCAATTACCCAGGTGTACTGGGGTGACAAAGTAGGCAGGACGACTGATCACGTCTTGCCCCTATGACAGCAGGCTTTTCACCCTTTGTACTAGTGTGGCCGTTTAGAACAGCTAAACACTTTTTCGTACAACACTTGATACAAACTACTTTGTATCAAGCATTCCTTGGCCTTAAAGGGACAGTTCACCCCAAAATCAAAACCTCTCTAAGCTTCCTTCTGTGCAGTAATATGGTTGAAAATAGTTCCTACATGAAACTGCCACAACCAGGTCTGTGGATTATCATGAGCAACTGAGTCATGATTTCTGAAAAGAGACATTGCTGTTGAGTTTTTCAAATGTATTTTTGAAGATTGCTAAAGCCGGTGCGGTGGGAAGATTATTTAAGTGCTGGTACCGAAATAATGCTTTGACTTTCACTCGAAGCTGAGAAAAAGAAAAAAAAAGACAAGTCTGCAGCCACCCTATGGCAGCCACACTAACAGCTTTGTCAGGTGCTGCAGTAGTGCTCTGAGCTGAATGCTCACAGTGACTGCTAATATTCTTTTCATCATTTTATCACTTTCATAATTTAGCGCATGAAAATGTCTAGTCTTGCATGTCTTTTGGTCATAAACCAAAGTTTTGGACAAGTTGAAATTTTGACCTGATGATGGCGCTAGTAGTCAGGGTTACATTACATTACATTACACATTATTACAATTCATACTGGGGGTGGGGGATTGTATAGTAATAATCTTGCATTGCCAGACCTTCCTCCACAGCGGAGGAAGGTTTGGCCCTTCCACACAACATTCCTGGGTAGGATAATAACGTGCTCTAGTTTATTGGCATTTCTTTAAACCAATCACAATCGTCATGGGTGGCGCTAAGCGACGGATGCAGCAACGGTGCCTCTGCAAAATAGCCTCGGGAAGGAACTTGTTTTGGTGGAACATGTACACGTTCAAAAGTTGTTTTAGTCGTGCAACAGAAAACTCAGATTGGACAGTAGTATTTTCGGCCACCTGGGGGCAGAAGAACTCTGTTAGCAAGTGCGGAGCAACATTAGCATTCATTTGGAGTGGCTTTTCTGGTCATCTGATAAATATAAGTCTCACGCCTTTTTACCTGTGTTTTGGTATTTACTAGCTATCCGTTTAACTTTGTATTCTGTTAGGTGCTAAATAAATGCAGTACACACAATATGCTTTTTATATCCCATTCTTTGAAGAAACTCAATTTCTCTCAGCGTTTCTGTTTTACTGTTACCTAGCTAGTTGCAACAGTAGTAGGAACTTTGGCTGTCACCTTTTATTTGCAATTCAAAAAATGTAATACTAAATCTGTAAGAATCTGTTTGAATTAAAAATTAATGTGTATGATCAAAAAAGACTGGGAGTTGGCCAGTATGCACTGTTGCCATAATCAGTAAATTAGGCTATTGTTCTCTTTGCTAACACAAAATAGAGAAAGCTAGCAAGCTGTTCCAAATGGAAAATCTTGACACCAAATTATTTAAAAATGATATAAGGAGTAATTTTAGATTCAACACCATCAACAGAAAAATTGTGGTTAAAGGCTGTTTCCTGACTTTGTGTAATGTAACTGCCTTACGTTACCGTTAGCTTGTCACTTGTTTCTGACAGCCCTAGTAAGGAGGGGTGTAATGATGCATCGATCTGGATCCATATATCGGTTCAATGATCAACGAGCCAATATCATCGTGCAAAGTAAAAATATCGTATAATAAATAATAATAAAATGATCAAATCCTATTTCAGTTAGTTTATATAAATCAAACTGATTGTTTTAAATTGGTACATGATATCGTCTCAAAAAATCGATGGCCCCTGAATTGAATCGAATCACAATCGTATTGTGGCAAACTTTGTGATGTCATCAAATATCGTATTGCTATATAATCTCGTATTGTGATCTATACCCCTACTAGTAAGACCGCAGCACAGATCGAGTAGCTGAGCATGAACTCATGCTTTCTGTTGAGTGTTTGTCACAACGTGATGAGAAAAGCTGCGCAGACACAAGATTACAATTACTATTTATTTTATTGTATTTTTTCAAATTTGTTTACACATGCAGAAAAATACCAATTATTATGTAGCCTACATAGACAACATAAAATGTGACGGAGAGGAGGTGCACAAAACCCTCAGAGGGACTTGATCACAGCATCCTCCAGTCTATCTTAATCCATTATAGAAGGAAAAAACATGTATTAAAATGATGGGAAAGAAAGACAAATGATAAGATTGCACATGTTAGCAGACATCCATAAGTACAACAACTACTCGGCCTACACAAATACCCCATTTAACTTTTTTGCCAAATCATAGTCTGTTTTCCAAAAAAGATGTCTTCTTCAAACCCTCATTAGTGGCATTAATGAGGGTTTGAAGAAGACATATTTTACAATACAACACTTGGACGAATTAAAACTGACAACAGGAAATTCTTAAAAAAAAAACGTGCCATACATATGATTCTGTATGTATGGCATTGGCATGTATTTATTCTTAAGATAAACTACATTGTTCTACTAAAAATAGCATACTATATAGAAAGAATAGCATCTGAAGATTTGAACAAAAACATTTTATATTATTCACTGCAAGTGACCCTGTCACGCTACATTTGAATTATTGTTATTATGAATATAATAAAAATGCCAATATAAACATATTTGAATCAGATGCAAACAAAGGGCTTTTAACCTGTCACCATACCCCAAAACTCTCCATCAACACCAAACTTTCCCAGAAGGACTTAATCAAGCGTCTTAAACCGTTAACCATACCTTGGTCCATATGGGACCAACTATAAAATCTTTGCTGCATCTAAGTTTGTGTTTTTCAGCTGGTAATTGGTGGTGGTGCCGTGCTGTGACTGTGCACTTTTCTGCCAACCACAGAAGAGCCACTTAGTTCTTTTTATGGGCTTCAGGCACACACTAATGTGATGGGTGTTAAAAAGCCACAGGTTCTCAACTGTTGGGGAATTTACAGCCACACCACATTCAATTTCATGGGTCAAGGGCATCCACAGTGGGGCCATCAAGTCTACTCCTTTTAATTTTGAATCACTTGTAACAATTCCCACAGCAAGTTTTGAAGTTATATTCCAAGATACTTGGAGGGATACATTTTAGGGAATGAAAGAAAAGTGTGTAATTAGTGTGTAAAACTGTGAAATTCACAAGACAAATCGCTTAGGATGCCCAGCTCAAGGAATATCTGCTTTTACTACAAGCCTGTAGAACGTGATGTTTTTTTAGGCTTTGAGAGAACTAGGGCTGCACGATATGAGGAAAATATCTAATTGCGATTATGTTGACTGATATTGCGATTGCGATATGATTCACGATATTGGAGGGAATGATCATTTTTGTATCATTATTCTCATTTTCATTGAAAATTATTAACATTGAAAGAAATTAAAATTATGTGTTATTTTTAAAGGATCTGTACCAAACAAAGATGTTTTCTTTAGTCTGTAGGATAGGATTTGTAGGCCGGGACGTCTCTGCAGCACCACAATACTCCATTCAGAATGGTTTGACACATATTTTGCCATTAACAAATATTGCGCCCCCCTGCAATTTGGATATTGCACCAATCCATATTGCGATTTCGATACAATTGCGATTAATTGTGCAGTCCTAGAGAGAACCAAACTTTGAAATAAACACTGTGGGGTTTTCAAATAAATATGCCATGAACATATTGAAACATTTTTGAAAGTTGGATTTCCCTCCATATCAATAAATTGCAAACCTGACAGTCTCCTGGATTTATCTACCGAGGCCTAATTCTGGAAAGTCCTGCTTGACGCATGAATGTCAATCAACTGAGCTTCTTGTAAAATTAATTGTGTGTAGTAATCTATAAAAAATGTACCATAAATGTTATTTCTGAGATGTCAAAATCTATCCAGGCCTCTTGACACATACCTGATACTTCTCTACATCCGTCTGTGTTAAGAGCATAGGCATATCATCGGGAGACAGGAGGTTTCCATAATCTGCTCTCCCTTAGTCTCCTTGGAGGGACATCTATTCTTCATCACTGTCAACCCTCCGTCCCCAGAGAGACGATGCTTCGCTGCCTTGGACATTGGATGGCTTAGGGCCACATTTTTTGTTCGTCACCTAACCCCTCCTCGCAAACAAACACTGACATTGAGGAATTTGTAAACATATCTGGAGTGAACACCAAATTTGTCCTGTCTCCAAACTTCCAGTAGCTTTACAAAGTCATTAATCATATGATAGCTTCCCAGAGGTGACTGTCAGTTTTGAGGTAGGAATAGTGATTCCTCATCCCTAAGTGAAAAAGCAAGCGGAGTGCAGACGGAAAGGATAAATCACTCGAGAAGTGAAGACAGCTAGCATTCAGCAGCTGGCCATTTGGCCCTTATCGTGTCCCAGACTAGTTTATTTTATAGCTTTTCATTGCTTTCCGTAGACCCAAGAGGGATTTTCATAAACAACCTGTCAATCTGGCCTGAGGTGATCATCCTCTGCTGGTTTTTTAAGTGATTACAATGTGCATTTTGAATATCATGCCCTCATAAGATAAAGGGCTTCCCAGGGGCACAGTGTTTAAGTCAGTTGGACATTGGAGGCTGTGTACTATTACCCTGATCAATGACTTTTACATGGAATAAGACATGCACTGATAGTAATGCAATTTCAGTGACTGATTGTATTGCCTAATCTCACATCAGTGGCAAAAATGAAATTTTTTTAACAAATTAGCCTATAATCAACGGGGGTGAAGACATGATCAAATTGATGTTATGGTAAAGTGTCCCATGTTATCTCTGAAATACCATAGATTACCATTTCAGGAGTTTCTGGCATTATGGAGTGGTCCTGATAACCCGACTGAATTGCCATTTCATTTCACATTAACTTCATTTATTGAGTTTGACATCTTGTTCATATTCAGGTTCCTACCAAGTTCTTGTTGCCAGTAACACTTTACAATACGGTACACAAAAATGTGAGTAAGTGATCAAATCATTTCAACTGTCCATCACATGACCCCAAGAAACAATGAATATGGTTATGCTGTGTTTTAAACATGTTTATGTTTATGTTCATTTGTTTCACAGATATAAATACAAATCACATTGAAGAAATATAAAATACATGTGAGGGTGTGGTAGAAACCTATAATGGCTTATATAAAAACCAAATGACCAAATGTCACCAAATCACCAGTACATCGGTAAGTGAACATTGTCACTGCCTATTGCCAGAGCATCTTTGCTGTCATTGGGCGGTCCTGTTAATGTAAGTCCTGCATGCGCTCTGCTGGGAGTGGTGGGTCCTGTCAGACAAAGTAGGTTTGCCTCCCAAACTACTGCTATATTGGCTTCAGTGTTGCAAACTTGGCGACTTTCTCACTAGATTTAGCAACTTTTCAGACCCTCTTAGTGACTTTATTACTAAAAAAGCGACTAGCAACACATTTAGCGACTTCAGACCATCAGGAGACAAGCAAGATACAGTATATTGCAATTTATTCCCATGCATGCTGAGTAATCACAGTCCTCGGCTCTCTCCCTCTCCCCTTGAGCCGTGAGCAGCAGGCAGTTAGCCGACAGCCACTAAGCTTTATGCAAATGATACACAATGACGTTACCAATATGCAAATGAACGTATGACATCATCAGGAAAACTTATAGCCACTTTTGGAGCTAGCGCTATCTACTTTAATTGGCTAAGAGTTGGCAACACTGGTTTCCCCGTTCTTCATTTTCTACATATCTTTCAAAGGAATTGGGTATTTTGTGTTCACGTCACATTTTTCTTTTAATGCCCAGAGGGTTTTTAGGTCATTTTTAACAGGCACATTTACAGTAACCTACTTTTACTGACAGGACCCTCCGACTCCCAGCAGAGCGCATGTGTGACTCACATCATTGACATTAACGTTGACTCAGATTGCTCAGCGACCGAGTCGGCAGGTTTCTGTGTCTGATGTTTGAAACGCAACATAATAATAATAAATATATGAATTGTTGCTTGGGGCCATCAGATGGGCAGTTGAAATTGTTTGATCACTTAATTAGCCCCACCAATGTAATCTTCAGTCAGCACAGAAGCTGGGGTAGCATTTGCAGGGAGTAGTTAAAGTTTTTTGTGACAATCGAAGCAATATGCATATTTAGGAGTTTCTTTAAATCCACTTACAACATGGTTGACACCATTTTTGTGGCCATTTTTCAGTTGCAATTTTCATGAATGTAGCCAACTGTATTTAGTTTGCCTTGTAGGAAGGTGACATCCTCATTCCTAATCTCGCCCACAAAGCTCTGATTGGATTAGTTTTTGATTTCTTACCAGGTAGAAAACCGTCAGTAAGAACTGACCAGTTCTTTAAGTAACCTGGTTCTTGTCAATACAGGACTTTTGGTAACACTTTACTTGAAGGTATCTACATAAGAGTGACATGACACTGTCATGAACACATGACACAGTCATGACACATGAACCCTAACTCTAACCCTAACCCTAACTCTAACCCTAACTCTAACCCTAACCCTAACCCTAACTCTAACCCTGACTCTAACCCTAACTCTAACCCTAACCCTAACTCTAACCCTAACTCTAACCCTAACCCTAACCCTAACTCTAACCCTAACCCTAACTCTAACCCTGACTCTAACCCTAACTCTAACCCTAACTCTAACCCTAACCCAAACCCTAACTCTAACCCTAACCCTAACCCTAACTCTAACCCTGACTCTAACCCTAACTCTAACCCTAACCCTAACCCTAACTCTAACCCTAACCCTAACTCGTCATGACAAAAACCGAATGACACTTACTAAAAGAAGCATAAACATTTATGACTTGTTTATAATGTCTATGAAACATTCATGACAGTGTCATGTCACTCTTATGTAGATACCTTTAAGTAAAGTGTAACTGGATTTTTTAAAGTGCATTATTGCTGTAAGCATTGTTTAGTTACATTTGTGTGAATGCTGATTCAGCAGCATTCACAGAATTGTTATCCGATTCCTCCGGACAACTTTCGGCTGGCTACTACTTCTGCATACTTTCAGCTACAAAAATCATTCAAATATAAAAATATTCAGCTCTTTAATTTTGTTCTACCATTTATACTTTCTTTCTACATTGAAAGTCAATGGAGCAATCCTCTTCAAGCTTCTTCCCCTTCGAAATGCTACTCCCCCTACATCAGGGGTGTCGGACTGGCGGTAGAAATGGGACCCAAGGTCCTCATGTGAGATTGAGGGACCAAAAAGATGCTAGAATGATTGTGGATTGTGGAGGGGCCCATAGAGAATGCCTTTCTACAGGGCTCAGAATTTTGTGCTACGTGTCACACATACTGTCACCTACAGATATCATTTAAACTTTAAACTATTCACAAAAACATTCAGCTATTAGAAAATGATTCAGCTTTTTTGATATCTTTTACAGTTTTTGTGTTATCACTGTTTAAGTTTAGTGCTTCGTTCAGGCTTTTTCTGCATTTTTAATGTGTGTGTGGCGTTTGCATGTTCTTCCAGATATTTTTTACTATGACTTTTTTATAACTTTTTTCGACATAATACTATGAATATTTTTGACATGCTATACTATGACTTTTTTATGACTTTTTTCGACATACTATACTATGAATGTTTTCAACATATTTTAATTGGTAGCACAGTTGCTCAGTGGTAAGCAGTGCAGTAAATAGATGCTGCATACTCTGACCCTTGGTTCAATCCCCAGTCCGGCCTGAGAAGGTTGCGTGTTCCTCCAGGCTTTCTATGACTTACTATACTATTACTTTTTTTGACATACTATACTATGACTTTATTTGATATGACTTTTTAATTACTTTTTTCGACATATGACTTTTCTTTTTATCAATTTCTTCGACATCAAATACTGTGGCTTTTTCGACTTACTAAACTATAACTTTTTTATCACTTTTTTAACACACTATACTATCACATTATTATCACTTTTTTCAACATGCTATACTATGACTTTTATCACTTTTATCTCTTATGAGTTTCTCATAATGTCAGCAAATACATCTGACTTTTTTCGACATACTATGCTATGGCTTTTTTCAACATACTATGCTATGACTGTTTTCAATTAATTTTATTTGGTATCACGGTGGGTAAGCAGTGCAGCAAATACTGCATACTCTGGCCCTTGGTTCAACACCCAGTCCAGGCTTAGGAGGTTGCATGTTCCTCCAGGCTTTCTATGACATACTATACTATGACTTTTTCTGACATAACATACTATGACTTTTTTTGACATACTATACTATGGCTTTTTAATGGCTTTTTTCGACATAGTATGCTATGATTGTTTTTAACTTATGTTGTTTTAACTGTTTTGTTTGAACGTTATTCCAGGCTTTCTATGACATATATTACTACGACTTTTTTTGACATACTTGCTATGACTTTTTTCGACATACTATACTATGGCTTTTTTTGACATACTATGTTATGACTGTTTCCAACATATTTTAATTGGTAGCACGGTGTCTCAGTGGTAAGCACTGCAGCAAAGAGACACTGCATTCTCTGACCCTCGGTTCAATCCCCAGTCTGGGCTGAGGAGGTTGCATGTTCCTCCAGGCTTTCTATGACATACTGTACTACGACTTTTTTCGACATGCTATACAATGAATTTTTTCAACATAGTATGTTTGACTGTTTTCGACATAGTATGCTATGATTGTTTTCAACTTATGTTGTTTGGTAGCATGGTGGCTCAGTGGTAACTACTTCAGCAAATAGACATTGCAGACTCTGACTCTTGGTTAGATCACCAGTCCGGGCTGAAAAGTATGCATGTTCTTCCAGACTTTCTTTGACATACTATGTCTTTTTCCGACATACTGTACTTTTACTTTTTTTTCGACATCCTATACTATGACTTTATTCAATATATTATACCATAACTTTTTTATCACTTTTTTCAACATGCTGTAGTATGACTTTTTTTAAATCAATTTCTCAGACATCGAATACTGTGGCTTTTTCGACATGCTATAATATGACATACCAAAGAAGGGAGCAGAGCATACCAAAGAAGGGAGTCCCACACAATGAGTTAAATAAACAATTAAATTTATTAAAGACAACTAAACTGAAGTAAACTTCTGTCTGTGATGTCACTAATCATTAGTGTATTGTGGGTGTTGAAAGATATGGAAGACATCTTACATAAACAAGGGTTTAACTAAACACAATGAAACCAAACAAAAACCCAAGTTGAGGTGCCAGTTTGGCACCTGCCTGGAAGGAGAGTGAGACCAGACCTCATGGAATCACCCAGCTTTATAGACTCCCAGCAGGTGAGGCCAAGCCCCCAATGAGGTGGGAGGAGCTAGTCAATCAAGTACCAACTGAAAAAGACAGACACAAGCCAAAACAGGTAGTCATACGGCTCATTGCTGAACAAATAGGCTACAGGATTATTTATTCTCTGGTATGATTGTTGACTATGTATTGCTGTATGTTGTGTCTGAATGTGTCTGAAAAAAACTGATATGAAAGTCAAAGAATCAGAATCAGAATCAGATTTATTGGCCAAGTATACTTTGGTAGGTGTTAACTCTCTATACATAGACAAATAGTAATATATACTATTAATTAATATAATATATATACTGTACAATAGAGACAACAATATACGTATAGACACATATCAACATAATTACAAAAATACAAATATACAAATAAGAGAATATCAAGACAAGTACACATGGAGAGGGATGTACAGTGCAAAAAGTAATAGTGCAAAGTAGTGTGCAAGATGCATATTGGAATGATAAGTATGTAAAGTGTAGAGAAGTGAGTGAGTGGCCAAAGTGGGGATGACATACAGTATATAAAAAATACTATAGTATGTCGAAAGAATTGATAAAAAAGTCATAGTATAGCATGTCAAAAAAAGTAATAATATAGTATGTCAATAAAATGATAAAAGTCATAGTATAGCATGGCGAAAAAGTTATAAAAAAGTCATAGTATAGCATGTCAAAAAAGTCATAGTATAGCATGTCGAAAAATGTAATAAAAAGAGGCATAGTGTAGTCTGTCGAAAAAGTGATAATAAAGTCAATATAGAATATTAGTATGTCGAAAAAAGTCATAGTACAGTATGTCAAAAAAGTGATAAAAAAGTCATAGTATAGCATGTCGAAAAAAGTCGTAGTATAGTATGTCAAAAGAATTTATAAAAAAGTCATGTCGAAAAAAAAAGTGATAGTATGTCGAAAAAAAGTCATAGTATAGTATACTGTGTACTGTGTTTGTATTTGGTTACTAACAACCTGCTATGTTTGTAATCAGATCGCTGAACTAAGCTATAGGATTATTTATTCTCTGGTAAGATTGTTGACTATGTATTTTTGTATCCCCGCGCACGAAGGAGGTTTTGTTCAGCTTTCTTTGTCAAGAGGAGGTCAAGCTCAGTGTGAAGCACCATTCTCTCTCTATGTAAGTCAGGTGATTGGTTGGTAGAGAGTGAGTTGTTCAAGTCCGCGATAGCTTTTTCTAGTTCTACTCGTCGAGTCTTACGGGCTCTATTTACATAAGATGTGAATGATACAATTTTGCCTCTAACAAAAGCCTTAAGGGTTTCCCAGAGAAGGGAAGGTGAAATCTCGTCGTTCTGATTGGTGTCTAGGAAAAGTTTAATAGTCTCTAATAAATACTTGCAAAAGTCCACCTCAGCTAACAAAAGAGGATCCAGGCACCAAAATTTGAATCCCTTTGGCTTGTGGTCGAAATGGAGGTCCAGAATAACAGTTGAGAGGTCCGATACCGTTATCGGTGAGTACTGGGTAAAGGAAATTGATGGGATAAATGCCCTGTCTATTATAAAGTAATCTATATGCGAGTATGTGTGGTGCACATGGGAGAAAAAAAGAGTATTGTCTGGCAGATAGGTATGAGAGCCTCCAGGGGTCAACATAGCCATACCGGTCCATGAGGCAGAGAAAGCCGCTGCCATTTTCAAGAGCGGGACAGGTTTCGGATTAGATCTGTAGTACTGGACGCAGTTCATATCCCCTCCTAGCACCAGTAAGTGAGAGTTCAAGTTTTGGAAAAAAAGACTTCATGAAAGAATCATCGTCCCAATTGGGGGCATAAACAGATGCTAATATAATTGGCTTTTGGTAAAGTGTGCCAGAGACAATAACATAGCGGCCATTCAAATCTGTAATTATAGTATCAGGTACAAAGTCAATCCTAGATCGTAACAACATTGCTGTACCCCTCGTTTTCAAATTAAATTTGGAGTAGAAGATCTGTTCGATCCAGGGCCTGTTCAATTTCCAGTGATCAGAATCACATAAGTGTGTCTCCTGCAAAAGTATTATATCCGCGTTCAAGTTTTTAACATGCGTCATGATCTTAGTATGTTTCACCGAAGCGTTCAACCCACCAGTGTTTAATGAAATAATCCTCACTGCCTGCCCACCATTTGCCCCCTTTTTAGTCACTCCAGCTATGGTGCAGAACACAGTTGCAATGTATCAGAGACATCCTAGGTTGTGAGCAACAAATAGAGAGAAAAATAAATAAATAAATGAATTAGCTGTGCAAAAACAACATACTTTACTATGACTTTTTAATCACTTTTTTAACATTATACTATGACTTTTTTTAACAGACTATGCTATGATTTTTTACCAAAATACTATACTATGATTTTTTATCACCTTTTTCGACATACTACTCTGTGACCTTTTTCGATTTACTTTACTATGACTTTTTTATTGTTTTTTCGACATACTTTACTATGACTTTTTGTTCACTTTTGTTGACATACTATACTGTTGTTTTTTACCCTAAATACCATACTATGACTTCATCACTTTTTTCCACATAGGCTACTACAATATACTATGCCTTTTTATCACTTTTTTTTACATACTATACTATGACATTTTTAAACAATTTCTTTAATGTACTATGACAATACTATCACAATAACACAATATTACAATTGATTTATATTAATTATATATATATATATATATATATATATATATATATATATATATATATATATATATATATATATATATATATATGTGTGTGTGTGTGTGTGTGTGTGTGTGTGTGTGTGTGTGTGTATCCTGAGTGCGTTTACACCTGTACTTAGAGTTGTCTACTTGCTATTTATACTGCTTCAGTTGCTTTCGATGCTTAATCAAGTCTTATTTACTGATCCATACCTAATTCAGGCTTAAACATTTTCCACATCTTTCATTCATTATGAGTTTTATACAACTTGTAAATTGTTTTCCTACTTTATGAAAATATTGTACACAGCTGATTGAGATATCCTAATTTGACCCATTTTCTATTTCACCAACTCATTCATTGCTCTTTCAGTTACTTCTTCATCCAAATTAAAGCTGGCAATTCAGTTTAGCATCAGCTTTTACAAAAACGTTCATACAATATTGGTATTATTCAGCTTTTTTGAGACATTCTCATTAATTAGAACCATTTCCACTTTTCCACATTGTTCTACAACTTAACCTTCTTACACATTCTAACCAGCAATTCAGTGTAGCGACATATATTTCACTTTCAAATATTTCACTTTTCTTTGATACATTATTGGTACTATTCAACATTTCTAATTAAAACAGTCCTACTTTGTCAACTATTCTCACTATTTCACCGTATTCTTATGCAATTATGCCAGCAATTCAGTTTAGCTTTAGCAATGTAGCTTTTCAGCATTCACAAGCATTTTATGCATATGCATTTTCTAGTTCATGATGCCATTCCAGACATGTTCACTTCAGCCTCTTGATCTGTCATCACACTTGAACTGTGTTGTTGTCAAGGAAGATCGTTACCACGGAGCGATCTGTCAGCAGAAACACTTCTCCAGATGGTATGGTTCGAACATCTGTTAAAGGCTCCAGATGTTTTTGAATGCACCTGGCAAGCCCCTTTTCTCTCCCAACCTGTTGTCCATGGCCCTACACCACGGCCAAGGCAGGGCATCCCCTCCTTTGTCCAGATGTGGTGGAAATCTGTAGGCCTTGCTGCAGAGTTAGGAGGAATAGAGGTGTTGTTCTTTAAAGCCATGATTGCTTCTATAGAGTATTGGAAACTCAGTTAGGGAAGCAATTGTTCTTTTAGACAGTTTACAGGACATGAAGTAGAATGTTTACAAGAATGTTTTTCTTATGGTAACACATTAGCAGTATAGCCTTAATTGATGCATGTCGGGTAATCATGATCCTGACAATATTCAAACCTTAACTGTAGTAAGCCGGTTCTACCAATACTTGAAATATGATGCCAACAAATAAATAAAAAGGAAAAATAAAGGATATAATCATTGTCTGCACTCTACATGTACTTTAAATCAAACAGGAGAATACATATTAATGATATACAGAAGAATACAATGGTCCATAACTCAAATAATTGAATGGACCTTCAGGTAAAAATCTACTGAAATGGATAACCACATCACAATAGACCTAATAGCTCAGTGGTTAACTCCTATAAAACAAGAACACTTGACCAACTGCAACCTTTAGTTTTCTCATCTTTTCATCTAGCTAAGACAAGTTTTCTGTTCTGGCCCTTGTTCTTTGACGACAGCCTCTAGTGTTAAGTTCAACTCATCTCTATCCAGACATCGCACATTGGAAAGGCCTCTAGAAGTGATAACTCTCTTGAATAGCTGCTTTCATCTGTCAGTTGTCTGGACCTGCGGACATTGACCTTCTCTAGAGACCTATTAGACCCAGACGATGAACACTGGTGAATTTGACGATCTCCTTAGCATCTCTATTTACATATACATTATAAACATCTTATATATCTATTTTAAAAGTAGACCCCTTTTTTCCTTTAATTACATTTTTTTATTCAATTCTTTTATTCAATTTTGTTACATTTTTCCATATGTAGAGTTGTTTAAAATATATAATTTTGTATTCTAAGGGTGCAAAGATTTGATTAGTTTGTTAGTAGCCAATAACCAGAATTGATTTTAATAGTATTATCAAACATTTTTAGGCAGCCATATCACGCATCATTGAATGACCATTCATGAAGAGGAATACATCCATTCAAATTCTATTAACTTAACATAACAGGAATCCTGTCCAATAACGGGGTCTCCAGCTGTCTTGGACTACTCCTTTACCCCCTAACATCCTTCTTCCCGTTCTCTCACTCTCACTTCCTCACCTGTCAGAGGTGGAATGTCGCTGGCGGATACAGTCCTCCAGGGTCTGACTCTTGACAGATGTAGCGATGCTCAGTGAGACGTTTCCCAGCTCCTATTCACAATGTAGCTTGAAACAAGCAGACAGCAGCAATTACTGAAATGATGCACCTGGGTATGATAAACATCGCAGAATCAGAGCAGCTCATACAGGTTTACAGCTGTACCTTCAACTAAAGCGAAAAACAATGCTGATAGGCTCATCACATTAAACCTGTTTTACTTTTTTTTCCATGTTTATTATCGGAAGAGGCAGAAATGCCTCAACCCTTAATGGGGATATATATATATATATATATATATATATATATATATATATATATATATATATTATGGCATGCTGTTTAGGAAATTATTATATATATGTAAAGTTTGAATATATTGAATGAATGTCTGAATATATTGAATGAAAGTCTGAATATATTGAATGAATGTCTGAATATATTGAATGAATGTCTGAATATATTGAATGAATGTCTGTATATATTGAATGAAAGATGAAATGGAATCTGACGTCATTGTCTGCCACCATCTTGTGTTTTTGTTGTGATTAATCCTAACCGAAGTGTGAAACTATGAGCGAATCAGCAAGAAATCTAATGTCAGCAATTTTGAGCAATAACACACTGGCGAATGCATGTACGGGCCAAAACACTGGTAACGGTAACCGTATCCAGTACCGTTCTCCCAATGAAGAAGTTTATTCACTTTTTCATCATGTAAGACTCAGGCAGGTCCCTTTCAACAGGTTAACATCAACACGCCTTTCATTCAATATATTCAGACTTTCATTCAATACATTCAGACTTTTCTTCAATATATTCTGACGTTCATTCAATATATTCTGATGTTCATTCAATATATTCTGACGTTCATTTAATATATTCTGACTTTCATTCAATATATTCAGACTTTCATTCAATATATTCAAACTTTCATTCAATATATTTAGACTTTCATTCAATATATTCAAAGTTCATTCAATATATTCAGACATTCATTAAATATATTCAGAATAAGATGCATTCAATATATTCAAACTTCACATACAATATATAAAATAATAATTCCCTAAACAGCATGCCATAATATATATATTATACACACACACGGTACCGGTCAAAAGTTTGGGGTCACTTAGAAATGTCCATTCCACCCCATTACAGACAGAATACCAGCTGAGGTCAGTTGCATTGTTTTTTTAACCAGGGCAGCAGTTTTCAGATGCATTATGTGCTTACATAATTGCAAAAGGGTTCTCGACTGTTGTAGAAAGAAGTGGCTGATCTTTAATATAATATCTACATTGCCCATTATCAGCAACCATTCATCCAATGTCTAATTTGATATAATTTTAAAAGGCTAACTGAGAAAACATTGGAGAACCCTTTTGCAATTATGCACATAATGTAATCTGAAAACTTCAGCCCTGGTTAAAAAAACAATGCAACTGATCTCAGCTGGTATTCTGTCTATAATGGAGTGGAATGGAAATTTCTAATGAAAAAAAAAAAAAAAAAAAAAAAAAATATATATATATATATATATATATATATATATATATATATATATATATATATATATACACAGCTGTAACATTTAAATAAAAATCACAGAGTTGTGTAAAATTTAAACTAGTGCTGGAAAGCTATAAAAACAAGTTTAACTGACATTTACACCTGGGAGCAATGATATTGTCATACTCTTCAATTGCTAATTTTTAAGACACTTTTAAGACACTCATTAGCAATAATGTGAAAGTGAAGAGTTGGAAACTGTTGGAGAGTATTAGACTCTCCAACAGTTTCCAACAAAAAAGTTCATACCCATGTCAAACTATAGATTGATACAGCACAGTTGTAGGAACATATACAATGATGGAGATAGTTGCTAGTAAATCTGCAATCATTATTACAGATCATATTGAATTTGGTATTTAACCTTTACAGAGTGCTCTGTTGTTTACAAATCTTTTCAGACACTTTCCCTCCCAGTCACCAGCAAACGGAGTAGGGTAGAATCTAAAAACCTCCCCCCAGGGAAAAGAAGTTCTGTGGATCCACTCTACCCGGAGTCTGCTCTCTGCTGTGCTCTGCCGATCGTCATGGCAGCTTTCCAGCTCTCAGCAGGAAAGGAAGTGGCTCTCAGGGGCAGTGCTCAATTCGCCCTCTACTGGGCGGAAGTCAAGCCTCAATGAGGCCGTCACTCGAATAGGTCATGCTGTCAGAGCGCACCAGAGTTCACATCCTCTCATTAGACAGCAATACTTTCAACATCCCTTCACTGAAAAAAAGGCAAAGTCAGGAAAATTGGGCTGAATTATGCTCGTGATAAAACAGGCTTATGGTGATGGGATTGTGCAAGTGTAGTCAGGTAGACAGTGTGTGTGTGTGACACACACATACACACACTGCCTGTGTAAGCTATCAGTTTACACCATTTGTTGAAGACATAAAGATTCTCAGCTGCTAAAGTGTGAATGGTGCTGCGATGTTCAGGTTGTTGTCATACTGAAACATCAGTTTGGATATCATCTGAGTCAGCAGAATAACACTAAGTCATTTCTGAAGCCACTTGGCATGTCCAGTCTTATTTGTCTGATAAACTGCAGTAGTTTATCAAAAGAATAAGACTGGAGTGTTTTATATCTGCAAGTGATGATTTCATATTGTGTACGATTCTGAAATTGTATGCAAGAAGACGATGCACATTCCTCCACAGATTCCAGGAATTTACATGAATCTGAATTGCAACTAATACAACAGTTAAAGCTCAGATTTATAGAAAATGAGCATACTTGCTTCTTGTAAAGTGCAGTTGGTCGGACATAATGTCTGAATGTAGCGTAGGAACAAAATACTCAAAGAAACGGAACTCAACAAACAAGCTAGAAACTTTATTTGTTAAAACAAGTATATAGAGTTGCTGTATTACATCTTTCATCTTGCTAGATTGTGGTTTTTATACATTTACCAAGTAGTTTAGAAAGGCAACTCCTAATGGAAAAAATGGCATATGTATACAATACAAATTAGCAAACATATCAAAATCAGTTTTTACAACTTTTGTAGCAACCAATTCTTTCTATTGGTGTGCCATAGTGCAAACTGTGTTGTTTGTAAGACAGAGTTTAAGCACAATCTCAACATTCATACATCTCGACAATCCATCTTCTCTGTCTTTAACACATTTTTCATTTGTAGGCTGCATTCATTGTGCCTTCAGTTCAAGTCCTTCTGTCCAGTAATGTGAATTTACAATCAGAATAATTCAAGTGTATCGGGCAGGTCAGGCTGTTTTGTTGGATAGTGAAGATTATGACCGAGCAAGAATGCTCCTCAGTCGGGTATGTTGCTGCGCGTATGTATGGTAGAGTACATGGAGACGTGTCAAAACCTAAAGTGCTACTTCAACCTGGTGGAACATTTTTATGTCAATAGGATCTCAAGATGATCAACCACCGTGCTGCCACCTGCATTTAAGGGTTTATTCCCGAATTCTCACAAAATTAAAACTCAAAGTTTGATCCAACAAAATAAAGATAAATAACCTGCTTAATTTTCCAAATTAGTAATGTTGCAATGTCTGGCTGGGTCTTTATAAATGGCAGTAGTAATGTGAGAGTGACTAAGGGTTTGCCGTGCAGTCAGTTTTTTTCTTGACTCCTACGAACCTGTGTGTACTAAAACATGTTCTACCAGTGTGAAATATCACTCCAAAGTGTCTCCAGCTGGGTTTTTCCAAGTCCTTTCAAAAAGTCCATGAGGATTCCTGGTTTCACTCTGAAAACATAACTCGAAAAATGATTATCACAAACACATAGCTTAGCAAAAAGTGTAATAGCTTGTATGTTGGCTACGAGTGGAGTGGAGTAGATGGCGTATGAATATAATCTGCTGGCATGTGTGTGTGTATAAATGGACGGCACAGAACACAGAGACAGGAAAAAAAAAAGTTTTTGGTTAACTTTGATAATTTCTGTCTACATTCACTCCAAGGTCCAGCAGGTGTGTGAGTGTGCGTATGTATGTTTCTGCATCCATCTGACTTCAAGCCTCTATGGCTAAGATTTCACTGGAGGAAAGAAAAGTAAGAGCTATGCCGGTTGTGAAAAGCGCTGCCCTGTGGGAAGGTCGGGCTGTTTGTGGCTTCTACTCTGGTTCTACTGCACCGTGTTCTGCAGGAAAGCATTGGAACTGGTGGATTGGTTGTGTCAAAAAGTCTGAAGCTGGAGGCTGGACCGGGCCATGGCCCCTCCGTGCTCCCCTCCCTCTAGCCAGGGTCTCCGTCCCAACTCAAGAGCATCCACAACGGTCCACCACCATGGAAGGGATCTTGCCATAGATGATCTGCTCCTTTCGGTTAAAATAGAGCATGTTGATGGGCGACATCTTGGTGGGGGTGCAGCAGGGGCCTGCGGTCCCTCTGGGGTTAGCCTTGTTCACCAGGTGGGTGTGCGGATACTTCTGTAAGTGCATGTACTCACACTCCCCGGAGCAATAGTTGGCCTTGTAGCGCTTTGGGGCAATAATCCAGTCCCAGCCAAAGTCTTCAAAGTCCACTGTGAGCGGATAACGGCAGCAGCGGGACTCTGGAGAGTTCTCGTCACAGTCCAGGCCTGAGTCTCTCCTGGCACGCTTGGGGCCCTCTGAGATCTTCACCTCCATGAATGGTTGCTGCAATGACATAGCATTTTGGATATAACTGGTTTGCAAAAGGAGGCGGATGACAGCATTCATTTTACATCTTTTAATCTGGTGCCCTTGACCTTTGGCAGCTGGTTTTCAAACATGGCACGATAATATTATGAAACGTTGAGTTTTAAAGAAATGAAAACATCTGATGGTTGGTTAACCACAGCTGTCTAGGTTTTCTTATTGCCTCAGAGCCCAGTGACAGTGTTTGAACCGTATGATAAGTGTTTGCCATTGATAGCAGCAGTATGTGTGTGTGTGTGTGTGTGTGTGTGTGTGTGTGTGTGTGTGTGTGTGTGTGTGTGTGCAGGCAATTACTCTGATGTGCACAGTCACACAGAATACTTTAAGGAATGTGGGGCAGGTGAACTTTTATGTAATCAAGCAATAAGATTTGAGGTTATTGTGGACCGGGCATTTGTCCAAATGCAGGTGTGCGCCTGCATGGAGTCTGTGTTGATTAACAACTTTCAAAAGTCTTAAATCTTGAATCCCTCTTCCAGCAGTGAAATGCATGAATGTTTAACTACCTGCTGACTCTGCAAAGCCTCTCCTCTCTGCACTAAAACCTCAGGACGCCTTAAGTTAAAACCTCAGGACAGTACAATAGAGAACCCAAAAATGTTTTTTTGAACCAAATTAGAAACTGGACTTTTAGAAGAAGAAAAAAAGCTATGCGATTGAGAAATAAACTGGTGTAAATGAACATCCCTGACACGGCATTTAAACTAAAGTTTAGGAAACCCTACAATCTGTGTGCTTATTGTCCAGGGGTCTGCCAAAATGCACCTACCCATGAACAAGAAGATAAAAAGCATACAGGAGTGTGCGTTTATTGTAATCTATTTTAATAAGAATGATATTGATGAGGACAGGAGTCCAGCTATAATGACACTGTCCACTCCTGTACTGATGACGAGACCGAGCTAGGAATCACTTATAGTAAACACTTGATCATGAGGTTTGAATGTAAAATAAAGGTTCAGCTCACCAGTCCGTCCTCTCCAGGCTCTACAGACGTCACGGCCAAGTCATTTCCCCTGGAATCGAAGGCGTTGATCTCGATGCCCCAGTTGGTCTCCGGCTGCCGCAGCCACACGGCCAACACTTGCTTGACGTCTATACTTTGCCAAGAGCTGACACCGGCATTCACGTCGATCTTCAGAGAGCGGATGCGTATGTGCCTGTTCCCGTCTGTGACCGGCATCAGGCGGGAGATTTGCAGGAACACAGTGGTCGCCTCGTCCGCCGGCCGCAGATACACCCAGAGCTGAGCCCTGACTATGCGACTGGCTTGGAACTTTTGAGTAAAAGAGAAAAAGCAGCACTTCGGTTCTCCATCCACTTGGACGATGGACTCGGCTGCAGAGAGACACACACAGAGAGAAAAGCTTTAAAGACCATGTGCAAAAACTTTCAGACAGAAATAAACTATATAATAAACCCCCCTGACTCGACATGTGAACTAAAGTTTAGAAAACCCTACAATCTGTGCGCAATCACGCGCGCTGTTTGCCAAAATACCCATAAGCAGTTTTAAACCTTGGTAATGTTGGTGTACCACATTCCCTGTATCAAACAGAACATGTGTCAAAATAAAGACTACTGAAAGCGTCTCCAGTGCGCTCTGTCCCGTGCGTAAAACCCTATCACGGAGACGTCTGAGCGGGTCCTTTTTGCATCATGCAAAAAACAAAGCCAAATAAAAACTTACGTTCAGTGGCCATCATCATGATTGTCTCCGTGATGGCATGCTCATCGTCCTCCTCCATAACCAGCTCCTTGTTGTCATCTCCCAGCACGTCGTACTGGTCGAGGAGCTGCTGCAGCGGCGGCGCTTTGGGCAGCAGCTGCTTCACCACATCTCGGCTGATATTAGGAGCTTCTTTCATTCGCAGTTTGCTCAAAATCTGAGATTTGATCGCGTTTAATCGCATGGTTTTAATCTGCTGGCGGACCTCGCAGGTAGAGGAGCACTGCTCCGTGTCCTCCGGGCTGCTGGCGGAGGGCTGCTGGTGCGTCTCTTGGTCACTCCAAACTACTGGACCCAAAGCAATCAGCAAGCTGAGATACAGCACAGTCTGAGACAAAGGCATTGTCTCTAAGGTGTGCGGTTTGGTTTAAAAAAGATCCCTCGGTGTGTGCTGGACCTAACGCGCGGCGGCACTGGCTTTGGATTAATGTCCCACACTGATAGGCATCATACTTTATTAGCGCACACCTTTTTATACTCCAACTTTAGCCTCTTTTGTGTCGTCAAAAACTATGATTGGCTGGACAGGCAACAATGAATTTTAACCGACTGACATGAAAAGTTTTTTTCGTTGTCAAACCATAAAGGGATGGAGACTGTGAGCATGTGCTGAACGTGTCCACAGATGGAGAAATGCACTTTTCTTACAGCGATTACGCAATGCGCTCAGGGGCGCAGACCGGACTGTCTAGAACCTGATGAAGTTATATCACCACCAATTAACAAAATATCTGCTGCATATTATGAAAGAATTCCGGATAGAAAGATCCGTGTGTAGTTTGTGCTATGGAATACGCTCTAAAATGTTTAATTGTCAAATTTGCGTTTTAAACTGCGAATTGTCTTTGATGGCAGGGACACGGGTGTGACTGTCTGCCAGGTTGTTGAATACTGTTCATTTTTAAGAAAAAATAAGTTACAGTATTAGTCAAAGTCCTTCTTGAGGTGAAGTCTGTTCAGATCACGTTTCCCTTTGAGAAGCTGAACATACAGTGCATAGCTCTCCGTGCAGGGATTAAAAACAATAATCAGCAAAGATAAAGAAAACCATGGACTTGTTTAAATCCTTGTTGGTGAAACCTTGTTGGAGCACATGAGAAGATAGTGCCATCGTGTGGCAAGTTGGCATCGTTCACTTCAGAAATGCCATCATCTTCCAAGTATGTCCAGCACCCACATGGCGACCTGAATCATTCGGAGGGTATGAGGTCAAATGAAAAGAAAAATGAAACGCATCGAGGTAAAGACACTTTCCTATGGGGCGCCAAATGTCAAAGTTCAGATACAATTTTATAGCTAAAATATTTTTATTATTAAGCTCACTTTCCTCACATGCAGATCATTTTTCTCACATTTGAGACAGAAATTTGTGTAAACAACATGTTATATACAATTGTCAACAATATGTTTATAAAAGTAAAATTAAAGTTAAATGTTAAATCTAAATATTAAATCTAAATGTTAAATCTAAATGTTAAAGTGTTCATATTATGCTCATTTTCAGGTTTATAATTGTATTTAGAGGTTATATCAGAATAGGTTTACATGGTTTAATTTTCAAAAAACACCATATATTTGTTGTACTTCACATTGCTGCAGCTCCTCTTTTCACCCTGTGTGTTGAGCTCTCTGTTTTAGCTACAGAGTGAGACATCTCACTTCTGTTCCATCTTTGTTGGGAGTCGTACATGCTCAGTAGCTAGGTAAGGACTACTAGCCAGTCAGAAGCAGAGTATGAGGGCGTGCCCTGACAATACCTAGGTAAGGACTACTAGCCAGTCAGAAGCAGAGTATGAGGGCGTGCCCTGACAGTACCTAGGTAAGGACTACTAGCCAGTCAGAAGCAGAGTATGAGGGCGTGCCCTGACAGTAGCTAGGTAAGGACTACTAGCCAGTCAGAAGCAGAGTATGAGGGCGTACCCTGACAGTACCTAGGTAAGGACTACTAGCCAGTCAGAAGCAGAGTATGAGGGCGGGCCCTGATAGTACCTAGGTAAGGACTACTAGCCAGTCAGAAGCAGAGTATGAGGGCGTACCCTGACAGTAGCTAGGTAAGGACTACTAGCCAGTCAGAAGCAGAGTATGAGGGCGTGCCCTGACAGTACCTAGGTAAGGACTACTAGCCAGTCAGAAGCAGAGTATAAGGGTGTGCCCTGACAGTACCTAGGTAAGGACTACTATCCAGTCAGAAGCAGAGTATGAGGGCGGGCCCTGATAGTACCTAGGTAAGGACTACTAGCCAGTCAGAAGCAGAGTATGAGGGCGTGCCACACTAGCAGCTAGGCGAGCATTATAACGTGTGTTCCAAAGTCACCACGTTTGTCTCTGAAGTAAAGACTGGACTACAACAGAGCTGTTTGGAGCAGTTTGTGAACAGTGTTTTCTGTTGGAGATGGTAAGTCCCTTTGGGGTGGACTTTGGGCTTTTTCACTTTGTAAACCTATAACGTGCACAAAAAAGATATATAACACAATAAAGGAAAGGGAAAAAGCTAAAAAGCATAATATGAGCACTTTAAATCTAAATGTTAAATCTAAATGTTAAATAAAAACGATAAATGTTAAATGTAAAGGTAAATGTTTAGAAAATATGCAAAGCCTATTGTATTCTTTGTTTCCCCTGCTGATCCCATGGCTGATCCAGTCAGTGGTGTGGCGGGGACACTGCAAGGGGCGTGGTCTATTTGCATATTTCTAAACATTTAGCTCTACATTTAACATTTAGATTTAACATTTAACTTTTTATTTTACTTTTATAAACAGATTGTTGACAATTGCATATAACATGTTGTTTTACACAAGTGAGCTAAATAACCAAAATATATCAGCTATAAAGTTTGGATCTGAATGTTCACATTTGGCGGCCCATACTTTCCAGTGAGCTTCGATGAGTAACATCAGTGACCCTGAACCTAACCAGTGGGATTGTTTTACAGAGCATGTGTGGTTTTTTATAATGTACTCCAGGTGCATTCAGAGTCAACTCCCCTCTCTCAAGTGTGACATTCATGTATTACAGCATGAAAATGATGGTGATGGTTGACTAAATATGAAATCTGAAAGTTGCTTAAAGACTTATGATGACTCTAATCCAATCTGAATTCATAAAGTCCACGAAATGCATCTTATAAATCAGGGCATTAATAGAATGGTCCTTAAGGAATAAGAGAATGCGTTATAAATGAACAAAGGCATTTAGGATTTAAGATATTTAGGCGATCTAGCTAGATAAAAGGCTGTTTCATAAGTTGGTATAGATCACACTTAAATACAATAGCTAGGCTTTTTATATTAGCTTAATGCACCATGACACATGGCTGAATAATTTTTAAAATTACTTATACATTTTCATCATAATATAATATACATATTTTAAAAATTGTATAGGCCTACTCATATAACTTACGTTGAAAACAAGTCCAAGATTTGAAATGACGAAAATTAAAATCTCAGAGTGAGTCAAAATTGCTTTAGGTTGTACTAAGTCCAAGCTTGGGCTTAACTTCTAATTATGAGATACTAATTCAAAACTAATTTTGGCTTGCAAGCTTCTGATTCACAAAGTCCCACATGAGATACTGTGAAAAGCCCATTTATCTAGTTCTGACTGGTTGTTTAATTGACATATATTGTCATTTTCATGAGACAGCACAGCTGTAACTTTCTGTTAAAGGGTAACCACGCTCATTTTCAAAATTCATACATGTTATTTCCATGGTCTTAGGACAGTCCAATGTTATTAGAAAACATGAACAACTCTCTCCCAAATCCCAAAACTAGATTGCTAAATCTCAAATTTGTGATATCATCGGGTAGCCCATAAAGTGTTCCATAGACAATGAATTGGGAAAGATGTTATAGACGGCAGCGAGAGCACCCAGGGGAATGTTCTTAGTATATGGGAACATGTTCTGTTTCAGAACTGAGAACACTACAACAGAATAAAGCTCATCGGGGTATAAAAAAAAAATAAAAAAATCAGTCTCCCATTAATTGTCTATGGAGCATCTCCAGACTTTATACTACAAGTTTGAGACTTACTTCTCTGGTTTCTGGCTTTGAGAGAGAGAGAGTAGCTCATGTCCACAAATATTGGTTGACTTTTCCTAAACCATGGAAATAACATATTGGAATTATTCATATAGGTGGTGTTTCCTTTTAAATAGCCTACCATATTCTTGCAAAAGCGTTAAATAGTATTGAATATGCTGTGCATAGTAGCAATGGTAGATTATTTTTTTTTGTCATTGTGTTAGGCAATTCTTTCTCACTTTGGCTGATAAGTTACTTCAGTGATAATAAGATATTTCTTCTGTGGCACGTGTAGGCTGTAAGTGTTGTAACTTAATTAAATTGACATTTATGGAATGGAAATGATGCATGAAAGGGAAAAAGTGCACTTTTTACTCCACTTCATTTATTTTACAACTAGAGTTACTTAGTTTCTTTGACAATTACGATTTTATATACAAAACATGTGATGAGCTTGTAAAGTAATGCATTGGTATAGAATAAACTACCAACAGTATATAAAGCAGAGGTAGTTAACTAATGCATGACTCGTGATCAATGAATGCAGGTTGTGTTAATAATTCATGCTGGTCGCCGTTAACGAATGATCAAGTCACTATGACTTTATGTGATTAGTTAAATTACTTCATGTCCTATGGTCCTGGAACAGGAATACTGTACATGATAACCTCTGTGGGATTGTGGGGAGCCAGGTTCCATTCAGCCCATGATGATTTGTTCTGGGAGATGGGTCAATCCTAAGTGGGATGGATAAGCACATAAGAAGCTGGGTCCGGACTAGTTTAATGATAGCCAGACTGATTCTTTTAAGATGGAAGAATGAAGGGCTGCCGTCAATCCAGGAGGGGGCTTGTGAGATGGCTAGGGTGGCCAGATTACCAGGTTGGATGTCTATACTAGAAAATGGGGAACGTACCTGAACTTTCTGGAGGACTCCTAAGAAGCTTTGTGCTGGGGAGAGACGTGTATGATGGGCTTATGGTGATGTCATTTATACATATGTTTATTTGGTTTATAGTTTATTGTCTATTTTGTTACTATTTTGTTGAATGGTCTGGAATATTGTGTGTCATCTTTTCTTGATTTTTGTCTGGGTGGGTGATGATGATAGAAGGGGATGAGTGTTCATGTTGCGAGGTGTATGGTAAAAAAAAGTTAATCAAAAAAAAAATTAAGGGATGTTAATTCACAGTTACTTCATACATTTATTGATATGCAACCAAAGTAACAGTACCTATTCTCACGAAAATATGAAGCTATTTTTTTTTTTCACATCAAACTCTTCAGCAGAGGCAAACATTTAAATGTTACTGCACCAAACCAAGATCATCTTGCAGGTGCCAATTGACAAATTTGAGGTTCCAAATTTGAGGTTTCAGTCCTGGTTGATTTAGAATTTCTATTTCAGTGAAAAGAATGACATTTTTCTGGGAGTTTAGCAGTGTGGAGCATAGAAATAGAGTGACTCTCAACCTATTTCTATGGTCTGGAGTCTTGTTGTTGATACATGAGCTTTCAGAGAGGTTCAGAACTGTGTGCATAGTTCCGTTTTTCTTGTGTATGCAATGGAGAAAAACTGTAATACAGGATTTTTTAAAAAGTATACAACACGCATGATACCAAGTTCGTAATACTGCAAATATATAACTATTGCAATACTTTTATCAGTGTGCCATTGTGTTACCTCCTTCAGCGATAGAGCATAGCATTTATTTAAAAGAAAAGCTTCGAGTTTACAGCTTTAAGTGAAGAATCTGAATGATTTCCCCAACACTGATGAAAACACACTGAAGATCAGTGTGGTCATTTTCCCCATGCAGTAGTTGTCAGTGTCGCCGCCAGATGGCAGTGTTGGCCCAGCCCGCGGCGGTGCAGACTCAGCTGCAGAGCCGCTGTGAGTGCGCAGCGGCCGGACTCGCTCTCCTCCGGAGCACCGCAGCAGCTCGGTAGTTGCCGTGGAATGTCATTAGGCTGAAGACAGTCCAGACCTCTGATTTCCGCTCTGCTGAGGAGCTCCACTCGGCGGTAACCGGCGTGAAGGCAACAGGGTTAACCCGCCGTCTGGTGCACCAGGTTGGGATTTGTTCCCCCTTTCAGAGATTATTTTGAAATGTGGTGCGGAGCGCTTCATCCCACAGAAACCAAACCAGCCAGCAGCAGAAACTTAGGAGATCATTTTGTTTCTTTACACGTTTCATGAAATTGATAACGTGTCAAGTTGAAATCGCTCGGATGCTGCCTGAAGAGCTGAAGAGAAGGCAGGAGAACCCGGCCCCACAGCAGATGATGTCCGGATTATTATTCACTTGAACGACCTTGGGTTATATCTTCTGTCACCGGATCATTTTTGGTTGGAATGGAGAAAAACCTGACGCATTTGCCACACTCTGTTAAAAGTATGTACAGCTCTACAGGATCACAGCGCATTCTGGTGACATGTTCATTTTGATCTCATGTTTGCAGAGGTTTAAACTCAGTCGGCACTGTCTGTGTGCTTCACATGAATCCATCATCAGGCTTAATCCAAATCCCATGCGTCTGTTTGACAGCTAGAGGATGCTCTGACACTTTGGTGGTGCACATTAACGTTAGGTTTAGCCTACTTTTTTTAAAACGTTTTTTTTAATTAACGTTTACCACTATTTAAGATCATTAACATAATATCAGAAAGGATTTTGTGACACTTCAGAGTCCTGTGTTGAGTGCACCTCCAAATGTTGTTTTACTCCCAGGGAGACTATTTGCTCTGCTTAAGTCATTCATGGCCTGCATGTTGTGTAGACTACAGCATGCAGCTTTCTGAATGAAGCCCATGTTTGCTGTGCACCCAGGCCTGTATAGTCCTAGAACAGGAGCTGTCACTGTGAATCAGGCTACGAGGCTCGGCTAGTGGAACAGATGGGAGACACAGGCTTACAACAAAACAGCATCAGCGCACTCAAGCCAGAGACAGACGGCTCTGGCATGCAATACAAAATAGGCAGAGGGATTGAGTCCGAAAACACTGTGGTAGAGGAGGTGGGAGTTGAAGGAGCAACATATTTGATGTGCAGAAGAGCAGAGCGTGTTTAAAAATGACCCTGCATGGGGGGGGGGGGGGGGGGGGGCGCCAGAGGCCTTGACCCCGAGCCAGCCATGCAGAGTTTACCACAGACACCGTGAAAAACATTCAATCTCTGTCTTTTAGGACTGCGACTAATGATTATTTTTACTGTCGATTAATCGGTCGATCATTTACTAGTTAGTTGTTTGGTCTATAAAATTGTGAAAAATGTCGGTCAGTGTTCTCCATAACTCAAAAGATATTCAGTTTACTATCACAGAGGAGAGAAGAAACTAGAACATATTCACATTTAAAAAGCTGGAATCTACGGAAGACAATTAGGGCCAAATTTGAATTTGAGTTTAAAGTCAGAATTCTGACTTTAAACTCTAAACTCAAATACATTTTTGAGAATCAGAGACTTTTTACACAAATACAATAATCGATTATCAAAATAGTTGGTCATACATTCATTTCATAGTTGACAACTAATTGATTAATCTGCTCTCGTTCCACTCTCTTTCTCTCTGCAGTTGAGAAAGGGAGTGCTAGCCAGCAAGAGAGCAGCACTGACTGTTTCAACGCCAGCAGACCCACACAGGGATGGGCCTCCTAGCCGGTCGCCCCCCCAGCGCCCTCTAAATCACCACCCTCTACTGCGTTATACTGATCTTCACACATGCTGCCACTCAGACATGGATGAGAGTGGGAGTGGATGACAGGAGCACCAAGGCGACCACAGCAGAGCGAAGTGAAGGGGAAGCACAGAGTTGCCTCTGGGATGGACTGAGCCCTCACTTCCAGAATCAAAATGAAAACATTGATGCGTGGGTTCGAAATCTAACCAAAGACTCTTCGCACCTTACTGCCACCGCACATCTCCCACCCTAAAGTCAATCAATGCTACATCCTCCAGAGTATGGGGTGCGTCAAATCCAAGAGGAGTGACTCTGCAGCCCAAAATGCAAACTTCACAGAGAAGACGGAAGGAAAAGCGAGAGGGGAGAAAGCCTACCTGGTTCACTCAGAGATGGACTCGTCGGAGAGCTCCCCCTCGGTCAATCCAGTGCTGCAGGAGTTCGCCCAGAGGCTGTCTGAGGAGATCGTGGCCCGGGCGGTGCAGCAGTGGGTGGAGGTAGACCGGCGCTACAGCGACATCCCTTACATTGAATGTGACGTGCCGTGACATGGGACGGGATGTTCCAGTGGGAAGGCCGAGCCATGGCCTCGATACTGGAGGTTCTAAATGTGATTAAACAAGGTAGATAGTCTCAAACATCGTCCTTCAAGCATTTCTCTGCTGTGAGCATGAATATGAATGAGCTGCCAGTAATTCAGTTTTGACCTACTTTTGGATTGAACCTAAAAACCCTCCTCCATAGCGACCAAAGCACTCTGATCCACGTGTCCTGTGATTATCTGTCTCAGAGCCAGAGCCTGGAGTGTCTTCACTTGGTTATCATCTTTCTCAGAGCTTATTTGTCCTCTCTCCCAGGATGTGTTGGCTCTCTGGGGCTGGACTCATAACGCAAAGCAAGAAATCCTATCAGATATTGCCTGGAATTTTAATGTTCTTCCTTGCCAGTGAAAGTCTATCCCGACCACTGATGCTGTCCCAGGGCCAAGATTCCCTCCTCTTGCGGAGGAAGTTATTAATAGATCCCTTCATTTGTTGAAAACTCTCACTTAAAAAAAAAAAAACCCAATGGTGTCATCAGGTCAGAAACACACCCAGCTGTCCGGCTCCTTTTGGTCTCACAAAAAGCTCTGCAGGGTGAAGTTCTCCCTTAATGGCCTCCCTGGAGATCCTGTGGCTCGCCTTCTCCCACTGCCATTAGGCAGCCTCGACCACAGCCCTCCATCCAGCAGGCATTGTCTCAAAATGAGTCCAGGAAATGATGTGTTTCCTGCACTCCAGGATATTCTGTATACACAGTTTGGGAACTTTGACATCAGGACCCAGATCACTGGGGACCTGCTGGCCTCTCAGCCACAAAGAAACCAGGGAAAGGATTGACAGACTTTTTCAAAAAAGGATTTGGCTCGTCAACAGAACTGAAGTTAAAAAAACAAAACAAATAACACATGGTTTTAGCTGAAATGTTGTAGGCCTAGTTTCTTTTTTGTCAACATTGTGTTATTGTACAAAGCCTAACTGAGAAATACTGCCATCTGCCCTAAAGAGGACAACAGCACAAATATGCAAACCTCTATAAAAGTCTATATGTGACTTCTCAAAGAGCCCCTATTATGCTTTTTTGTCTTTTAGTGTGCTATATAGGTATGTGCCGCCCATAGGTGCTGTCTGAGCTAGTCTATATCCTTGACGTTCCATTTCCGGGATTGCTCCGGTGCCGCTGTGAATTCCACCGGATCACACTCTTTTCAGCCGGATATCAGTTACCTTTCCCTTTCGTTGTGTTGGCGTTCTAAACTCCGGTGGATTTCTGAGGACTATGGTTAACTGCTCCTCAGATCTCTGCAGGGTAAATCCAGACAGCTAGCTAGACTGTCCAATCTCAGTTTTCTGTTGCACGACTAAAAACAACTTTTGAACGCACACATGTCCCACCGAAACAAGTTCCTTCCCGAGGCTATTTTGCTCAGTGGACTAGCCAGACCCAGGGGCGTTAAACTGGTGGGGGGGGGGGGGGGACTGAGTACCCAGGGCCCTCATGTGAGGAGGGCCCAAAAAGATGCTAGAATGAATAGCTGTGGATGCGGGGAGGGGCCCATAGAAAATGCCTTTCTACAGGGCTCAGAATTTTGTGCTACGCCCCTGGCAAAACCCTCCTCTGCAGCGCTGTGGAGGAAGGTCTGGCAAAGCGAGACAATGCCTGAACAAGCACAGCCCACCCTGCGGCTTGTTTGAATTAAGTTGACCAATCACAACAAGTGGGCCAGCTGACCAATCAGAGCAGGCTGGGGTTTTCAGGAAGGCGGGGCCAAAGAACTCAGACAGAGCATTTCAGACAGAGGAGCTGCAGCAATGGACAGTATGAGAAACATATGTTTTTTAAACATCAAATCATGTAAACCTATTCCAGTAGACCCCAAGAGTACAAATATGATGCTAAAAATGAGAATAATAGGGGCTCTTAAAAAAATAGTGTGGTGCTGCTCCATAATCGAGGGCAACAATACAAACTAATAGAGTAGATATATTTGGAATAGAGGTTCACAACCGCCAAAGTCCTTAATGAATGTTACTATGAGCCCAACACTGTTTTTTACTTATTTTCTATTTATATCCAAGGGGACACTGTACAGGTCTTTGTCCACTGGACAGAGAGGTAGTGGAGCTGCAGATTGGTGCACAGGTACTCTAAATGATGTCATTGGGATTTGCCCAAAATTCAAGTCACATTACTAGCTACTGAAAAGCATTGAGGACACTTAAACTGCCACCTAACTATTTGCAGTAATAACAGCTTTGAATAGTGTTGTAGTAATTACTATAATAAAAGGAACCAGTAACCGTATACCTTCAACATAAGCTGATAAGCCATATCAAACATTGGCAGGGTCATTTGTCTCTGTACTTGCCTTCTCCCCAGGTCTTCTCTTATAATACTAACAGTGTTTCAGTATTGACAGAAAACTGGTCGTGTTATGTCACATTGTGTTGGGAAGTCTAACCAATACAGACGTTTCAGTGCTGTCTGAAACTGTGCCTATTTTAGTGAAGGGCAGCATCATTCAAAAACACCTTAGTTTGGGTGAGCCGCTGGGTGATGATTGATCAAATGTCTGTTGACAGAGAGGTTTTTTTTCCCCCAAAGGAACACAATGTGTGCTATAAAACACCTCCCCACACACATCACTCTGAAAGTCAACTCCTAAAACATAACTTGTACTAATCTGTGTGGACAGACTAATCTGTTGGGGTCGTCCCAAACATGTTGTGTACGCACTAAAGATTAGAGATGACACTGTTCTCCACACGCCATATTCCTAATTCTTAAATCGGATGCCATTTGTTTTTTGCGTCAGATAAAATGATAAAGGCTAATGTCCCTTTTGTGCTGAACACAGTTCCGGTCAACGTTGGGATAAAACACAAACAAAAGGCCTGTTTCAAAAGCACAAGAAAGAGCTGATGGCAGTGTGAGGAGAATGAGATGGTCGGTTCATGCAATTAAAGATGCACATTTCTTTACAGTTTACATGCTGGAGGATGCCTAGTCATGTTATTTGTCATGTTGCTTTTAAAGACGAGAATACGGACACTAAACCTGGTCATGGGGATCTATTTCTTTAGGCGATACATTAAAGATGTTGCCGTAATGTTGATGTCAGGCTTTACTGTGCATTGTGAGTGTGAGGTCATCACGTTAGTTTCATTTTTTACAAATTGTGGGATCACCTTTGTTTACAAATTCACAAGAGGTTCAGTTTTTGTAACTCTGGCAAAGATATGTCTCGTGGTTGCCTAAAAGAAAATCTGGGAATTGGATTTTCCTTCTTCAGACAGCCGTGAAGGGGCTGAATCTGCACCACAAGGAGTTAAAAGTCTGATCCAATGTGAACGCCTGTCTTTATTCAAACATCTGTGTCTTCCAGTTGATGCTTTTAACACTGACTGAAGGTCTGCCAGTGCGTCCCTTTGGAAACCGTCATTTGTAGTTTTTAAAGGTCACCCATTTTAAATTATTAAATACCAGCAGGTGTTTGGACAGAGATGGAGAGGCTGCTGAATTGGCCACCAACACTTTTTGCAGGATTTATTCAGAAGGACAGGTTCCCCGAGGCGCAGGGTCTGGAAGGCCGCCGTGCCCTTTGGTACAGATTCAATTAGGGCTGCCACTAACGATTCATTTCATCATCAATTAACCGGTCAATTGAATTCGTTATTAACCGTTTCAACTATAAAATGTCAGAAAATAGTGAAAAAAGCCTGTGCTCTATTTTATAGCTTGTTTTGTTCAACCATTTTCTGACATTATATAGAGGAAACAGTTCATCAAGAATTGAATTGAATTGACAGATTAATTGATAATGAAAAAAAACGTGTAACAGTCCAAAACCCAAAGATGTTCAGTTTACTATCATATATGGCAAAGAAATGCATCCTGACATTTAATGTTTGTCATTTTTACTGGAAAATTGACTAAAACAATTAATGGATGGTCACGAAAAGTTGCAGATTAATTTTCTGCCACTCGATTAATTGTTGCACCTCGTTTAAATGAGTTGCTTATGGGTTCTTATGCAGCCAGAGCAATAGTAACAATTGAACCTACTAGTCCTTAATTCCCTACACTACTAATGTTAAGCTGTTGGGCAAAGTAAAGCATTTCAATTTATAACTATGCCTTTAAATGTTCCAACAATCAGCCCACGATTCAAAGCTGCGCCACTAGCCTGAAACCATATCAGCTGACCCCCCTAATGCATTATCTATGCCTTGTTAATCTTAGTACAAGTGATTACATGGTTTGGACTCCTGTACCCACAATGCCTCTGATGTATCAGTGTTTTACAACAGTCACTGACCCATAGACCAAACAGCAGTCAGAGAGGAGGAGCTGAAGCAAAAATAAGATGAGCTGACTTGACTATAAAGATTCTTTCCATGACTTGCCTGCTGCCAAATACATGTAAAATGGCCCCTGGTAAGCAGATCTGTAAGATGATCCATGTCGGCCTGTGAATATATCAACAATAACTTGATATGTGTGACTTTTTTTTGCATATTCCTGTAGTACATTGTTCATTTAACTTGCAAACTGTACATACAGTATGTGTAAAAACTGATGATGCCAATAAATCAGATTTATGCCTTCTATCATTATTGAAATATTTCATCATTTTCTAAATCACTACTTCAGAACAACCACACACACACACACACACACACACACACACACACACACACACACAGGTGTATTAGTGGCACATACAGACTCAACAGTATTTATTTAAACTACCAAACAAAAGGGGATCAGCTGCATCCTGTAAGAGAGTGAACAAAAGTGCAGCTGCATAAAGAACAAACAAAAGGATTTACAAGTGATTGCTGGCCAGCGTTTGTTTGAAGAGCAAATGGTAGCCATAAAGCATGAGGGTTTATCTGTGACGCAGAGAGAACTACTCAGACTGTGTTCTCAGCGTTTATGGCCTACAGTATGTGGAGGTCATCCTGTCAAATTATAAGAGGCTAATGTTGAAAGGACATGTGTGTTATTGAGTCAGACTATAAATGTGAAGCAGGTAGCAGGTAGATAAGATTAAAACACAACTAACTGTTCTGAAACCTGCTTCATGTGTTGCTTCCTCATTCATTGGTAACAGACTGTGGTCTCTAATGACCTTTTAGACCAGTGCTCCCCAAACTTTTTGGTTGGTTTGGTCAGTAATCGTACCAATACTAGCCTAATGGACTACTACTTCTTGGAGTGAAGCTGTTCAATCTATTTATCCATTAACGTTACTTACTTCTACGTTATTACGTCTATTTTAACCAGTTCTCCATTACTTTTAGCTAAGGGACCGTTTGGTATTTATGGAATGGACCACTGGAGGAAAATAGGGGAGGGTCATGTCTTTTTATTCTTTGTTGAGGGGAGGGTCACCCAACATTTTTTATTCTAGGAGGAGGGGGGGGGGGGGGGGGGGGGGTCACCCAACTTTTGTATTCATGAAAAAAGCAAACATTTCAAAGTGGCTTGTTTGGTGCATATTTTTTCATGTAGCTCTTAGTCTCTGCCCTCCTTTACTACCAGATGGGTCTGACCCATGAGTTTGCTGGGGGGCAGAGGGAGCACTGCCCCCCTGGTGGCTGAAACGGGTAATTGCATTGTTTAAAAAATGAGTGGAATAATTAGTTATATCTGGCATGACCAGATATTTTATAAATATCTTAAATAACACAAAACAACTAAATGGTGGTAGGTAATACATCAGATTTCATATACTGCTTTAGTAAAAAAAATATTACCTGGCTGACGATGGGAGCAGCAGGACGCAAAAAACGAAAGTTACTGTTGCACTAGTCTGGACATCTTACCGTGCCAACCTTGCAATAAAGGTTTCCTAAATGCCATTTATATACATGTGATGTCAGCTTACTAATTGATTGCGGGTTTTGTGTAGATTTGGACTTTTATATGTTTATTCCACTTTGTTTAAACGGCGAAGTGGAGAGGCCTCGTTCACCTGTTTGGAGCTGGCTGGTGAACGTGACGCTCGTATAGGTCGTGCTGGATACACCGTGACTCTGTTTGTGGATCTACTGATCACTGTGGATTACTTTTTTTTCGTGTCATTGGATTACGGCAAAATACGGATCTTTTTTCTCAACGTGTCTTAACGTTTTATGGTGAGTTTGGAGAGGCATCTCAACAGACTGGAGGTCCAACACTGATTGTTCACCGTTACATTTTAGTTGAATTTAAGCGTCTGTCTATTGCGTTCCAAAACAGATTGGATTTCATAAGGGCGAATTGTTAAATTGTTACAATGTAATTTAAAATCTGCTTTAAAAATAAACATATATGTTTTGGAATATAATGTTCAGCTTCGGCAGCTTTACCCATTTGCTAAAATATACAATGAAGAAGCCTAGTGACAAGTCCATAGCAACCAGTGTTGAATTGGTTATTTCCCAGTGTCCTTTGCTGAATGGTCTCAATGTTTTATTGATTTATTTCACGTGAATACTAGTTTACTAGAGGAGTAACTTAGTACTTGAAGTAATGCAGTAATGCAGGAAGTGTGCATTTAGTTTCCATGCTTATTGTGTTTTCACAACTATGTTAGTGAGTAAATGTACGGACATGGCCCCCACACCATAACAGAGGAGTGTAATGTGTAAGATTAGAATGCAGAGGTTAACTCATGTATGTCATGGCTGTAAAAAAAAAAAAAATCAAATGGTATCTGTATATCTTTGCTAAGTGCAAGCTAGCACATAAGGGGAAGGACATGCATCTTTTTCAAATAATTTTGGAGGGTCATAGAAGGATTATTACTGGAAAGGAGAGGGTCAAGTCTTTTAAGCCTAAAGGTCCCAAAACTCCTCCGGTGGACCCTTAAATAAACAACGAACAGTCCCTCATCATTTGAACCATTAAGTCATTACTTTTGGCTACCTGTTTCAAACTTCTGTGTTCGCTAGCTAACTAGTTTTCAAATAACCTGCAACATGTAGTGTTCAGGGGTTACAGTTGTCTTTTTAATGTGGCTATATTCTTTTAATAAATTCATAATTTATATTGTTTCTACTCTCCAATCTTTCCACGTAACCCCTAAAGTACAAGTAACCCTGGTTGGGAATCACTGCTTTAGACAATTATACCAGTCCCAGTACCAAAATGTGCAGCACTTCCTGCCAACACTGAAGCTTAAAAAGACCTGTTTATAACTCAACGTGCAACGAAAATCAATGTTTACTTTCTAGAGTTATCTAAGAGGCAGCTTAGTGCTGCTGATAACAAACTGCCACACGGACACTTTATAAGCAGGTCATAAAACATCCTGCCCTCTATAAATGGAGTTCTTCAAAACATGAGCCGTTTCAAAACACACAACATTTGATATTACATTACCAACTGTTTATTGCCGTCTGTTCCAGCATGGATGTCTAATCTGACTGGTTGTCTCATAAATAATGCAGCTATTCAGAACTAATGTTAGGGATGTGATGTGATACCTACTGAAAAACCGTGACTTGTCCATCAGATAAGGTTAACTGCAATGTAACATGCAAGCAATGTAACAGTCGTGTAAATGGATTCAGAACCAATGTCGATATACTTCTAAATCTGCCTCGTCCTGGGAGTGTTGTTTGGATATGTCAAAGAATACCCTTTTTCATCCATGTTACATCTGAAAAACTACAAATACCACTGAGGAGAAAAACACTGGAAAAAGACAAAAAACTAAATTAGAACAAGTGACCACACTGCAGAATACAGATGATAGCGATCCATGTCACATCAACAAACACCCACAGGAAATGCAATAAAGCTCTCAGTGGTGGGATCAGTTTCTCCTCCCATGTCCTCATGTTAATGCTGCTGTCCGGCACATTCCTTGCATTTGCAGCAGAAGAGAGTCATTGCTTATGTAAAAAAAAAAAACAGAAAAAAAAAAAACACTCCACTTCCACTGCAGAGCCAGTTTACACTAAACATTTTTTCATGTGTGACACACAGGGCATCTGTTAGCTACCTCTTCTACTACTATTTTAGATTCCTGGCTGTGAGTCAAACCTTTTCTTCAGCTGCCTGGGTTTCCCTGTAAATTGTCACCACAGTATTTAATAGTAAATTAACAGACTTTTTTTTTTTTCATCCTCAGCAGTACAGTCCTCACACATGTCTGACCATAAAGGGATGTGGGGACAGGAGGCTTGGCCAAGGCTTAGTAGTGTGTGTTTGAAGGTGGGCAGCATCAGAGAGTCAGGTCTTTGTCTCCCAGCGAGGAGAAGCACTGCTCCACGGCCTGCTCAGACACCTCCTCCAGTGTCGACGGCTTCCACTTGGGATTCTGGTCCTTGTCAACCAGCACTGGAAACGTGCAGAAAACCACGACACAGAAAGGGGGGTCAGATGATGTGACTGACATGATGTCAAGCAATAGAAAACTAGTATTTATTTGATCCATTAATAACATTTAGACTCAATATTACCATTTTTTTCCATTGTGGTTTAGGCCCATAGCTCTCTGTGCAATCCATTTATATCATGATACATCATTGAAATTCACATCCACCCTATTCCACTTTTTGTTGACTTACCGGCTCGTACACCCTCATAAAAGTCACAGCCCCTCTGCAAAACAGCGGAAACAATCCCATGAGATAAAATCATTTTAGATTTGAATCTAACATATCAAGATAGCAAAAGTCAAACAGCTGTTGCGGATGATTAAGATATGTAATACTGACATTTTAACTTTAAGGATGTTAAAGAATGCAATGGGATCCTCAACTTGCAGAATCATTTACTAAACCTATAATGTTGCATAGCATACAACCAATCACAATTGTCTTGGGCGGCGGTAAGCCCAGGATCCAGCGATGGTGCCCTTGTAAAATAGACAACGAGATAGCGGAAGGGAAAGAGAATTCAGTCCGAAAAACGCCGCCAATGGCCGGCTTTATACCAACATCTACATTCCGTGAGTCAGACAACTAATCCTCCAATTGCTATCCAATTATGATTACAACTAGTATGAAAATCAAGCTGCGTGTTGATAACGTCTCAGGTTACAGTTAATCTGTTGGTTCTCACCATGCAGGCCTGGCTCAGGCGATATTCCATCACCAACACGTCCTGCAGGCTCATAGTTGCACCCGCCTTCAGCTGCTTATAGGTGATTTTCAGGGATGTGGGAGACATCCTGGACAGTGTCTGGAAGAGAAGACAACAGGGAACTCTTCTGTGTAAGAGGCTTCAAACAGAAAGGTGGGGATGGACTGCTTCATTAGCGTTTAGCTTTAGCCTAGAAATCTAGACGCACCCTAGCGGCAGCAAATGTAATTTGCAGCCAGGGTCAGTCTAGCAACTCTCCGTTGGCTGGAAAAACCAAATAATGGCCAAGCCAATCACATTGTGTATAGAGTCGGTGGGCGGGCTTAACATAAAGACGGCAGAGTTGCGACAGTTCGGCGTGAATTCCCTGCTACTTGAAAACAAAGAAGACGGCTGCTGCTGCTGGGGAACAGCGATCTTTGGAATCTGCTTTGGCCGCGACTCTGGAAGACTTGGAGTTAAAGGTCCCATGACATGGTGCTCTTTGGATGCTTTTATATAGGCCTTAGTGGTCCCCTAATACTGTATCTGAAGTCTCTTTTATATAGACCTTAGTGGTCCCCTAATACTGTATCTGAAGTCTCTTTTATATAGGCCTTAGTGGTCCCCTAATACTGTATCTGAAGTCTCTTTTATATAGGCCTTAGTGGTCCCCTAATACTGTATCTGAAGTCTCTTTTATATAGACCTTAGTGGTCCCTTAATACTGTATCTGAAGTCTCTTTTATAAAGGCCTTAGTGGTCCCCTAATACTGTATCTGAAGTCTCTTTTATATAGATCTTAGTGGTCCCCTAATACTGTATCTGAAGTCTCTTTTATATAGGCCTTAGTGGTCCCCTAATACTGTATCTGAAGTCTCTTTTATATAGGCCTTAGTGGTCCCCTAATACTGTATCTGAAGTCTCTTTTATATAGGCCTTAGTGGTCCCCTAATACTGTATCTGAAGTCTCTTTCCCGAAATTGATCCTTCCTCCAGAATTATTGCAGAATTCCAGCCACTAGAGCCAGTCCCACAATGAGCTTTCCTTAGGATGTGCCATTTCTGTGTCTGTAGCTTTAAATGCTATTGAGGAGGAGAGAGGGGGGGGAAAGGTGGAGGGTGGGGGTGTGGCCTTGACCAACTGCCACTTTGCTCGTTTGAAAGCCATGATGTCTCTCTCTTTCTCATGGGTGGGACAAATTCTCTGGGACCTCAAAGCAGAGAAAGGGGAGGTAACCTTTCCCCCCTTATGACGTAATAAGGAGGAGATTCCAGATCGGCCCATCTGAGCTTTCATTTTCTCAAAGGCAGAGCAGGATACCCAGGGCTCGGTTTACACCTATCACCATTTCTAGCCACTGGGGGACCATAGGCAGGCTGGGGGAACTCATATTAATGTTAATCTAATCTGGGTCATGTGCTCCATGTTACACAAAGTTATACGCCTTTCTTCCAAGGTTTGATCTCATTGGACCATTTGAGTGGAAATGACCTGAAAAACTGAATCAGAGATACGAGTCACATCCATACAGAGATCAGATTTATGAAGCCACGGTGGTCTGCTAAGAGCACTGAAATCTCCCAGGAGGGATTCTGGTCCGGCCAACAAGACAAAAGACTAACCCCATTAAGTGCTTTAACCGAGGTAACCACTAATTACTAACATATCCTGCTAATGCTAAATAATGCCCTGGCTCCATCCCGGCACTGTCAGTGGGATTTATCTGATGGTGGGGTAACAGGGCTGCAGAGAGGGATCATACGCAGGTACAGCAGTTCTTTTAAATAGTACAGTAACTGTCAGCGTGCCTCTACACCAGTGTTGCTACATTTCTGTACAACTACTGCACTTGGAGAATAAATGAATGATGTCAGTGATTGTGATGAAGCCGCAGGGTCAAGATCATACCTCGGCTTGTTTGTTAGCGAACTCTGAGCCATCTGCCTTCAGGTTCTGCACGATGCCCTCCACGCTGCTGGAGCTGAACAGCCTGAAGGGAGGGGAGGACAAACACGGATTCATGTTTTCAGCAAGCTACCTCAGTTCACTCTCATTTCAACCGAAATCAAAAATGTCATTTTCCTCGCTACTTAGGTGCCACTTATTAGATAACCAAACATAAATGAACACCAAACAAATACACTATCTCATGTACTCCGGTTTGAGTAACATCTGCTAAAACTACCCTGCCCAGCTGTTCATGTTCAGTAGGAATGAATGGCCTTGGGGCTGACACAAGGGTAGGGAAGTGGGAAAGACTGAGACGGACTCACACATTGTTGTTTTTTATCTTTTCATGTCATTTGTTGACAATAACAAAATACAGAAAATCACAGCCTTATCGGTTTGTTTTGAAGATTATTTTCTTGGGCTTTTTGAGCTTTATTTGATAGGACAGATGAAGACAGAAAAAGGGGGTAGAGAGAGGGAGGATGACATACAGTAAAGGGCCGTGGGCAGCAAAGGGTCGTGGGTAGCAAAGGGCCGGCTGCTGTGGTGAGGAGCCTTGGTACATGGGGCACACACTGAACCAGGTGAGTTACCAGGGCTCCCCCACAGCCTTATCCTTTGAGTAAGTAGCTGTGAACTAGTTTTCCTGCAACACACAGAGAACAGAGAAATTCAAGGCCTACCTGTCAATATCGGACATGTGCTTGTCCAACACAAAGGGCTTCTCAGAATCCAGACTACTCTGTGGACAGAGAACAACTATCAGCACAGACATATGCCAAGACGCTCAGGCATTCACATGGAAACTGATGTCTAAAGGGCAACTCATTGCCTATTTAAGCTGTTCTGGATATTTCAAGTTCAGTGTTAGTTATATGACTTGTGTAAGCATTCTAACCTGGCTCTGGTAGGAATCTAGCACTCTGGAGACGTCTGCAGCAGAGGGAGACTTCAATTCCACCAGCTCTTTCTCCAGCTCTGGGATCTGTGGAAGTAGTAGGCTTGACGTTAAAATTAGCCACTGAAAGAAATGCTTGTAAATTTGCCCGTTTGTGTGCAGTCGACTGTGTTTTTTTTTTTTTTACAAGCCACTCGGCTAGATTCATTTTAAAAACAATCACAGTTTTTGGATGCAGGCAGGAAATACTGTTCATTTGAAGGACTGGCTACTCTGGATTGCAAAATTTCTTCCATTGTGGATTTGTGTGCCGGTTTGAACTAATCCGGCAGCACATTTCCATATTCCAAAATAGTTTCCAATTTGCAGCTATGGTTTCATACAATTAGAAAAATAACACATAAATGCGATAGATATAGAGATTTGTTTCCACTCTTTTTTGTTGGTCAAACTGCTGTAAAAGTTGTCCAAATAAACTAAATCCACCCCACTTTACGTCTGTCCTGAAAATCAAGGTCACAGTCTTAAACAAACGGGGCCGCCCACTGTTCTGACCACACTCCAACAGCAAGACAAACACACCCGGCCCCTGGAACAGCCAGTGGATTTTGGCAGCTTTAAGCAAGAGTGAGACACCCAGTGACTCAGCATCCGGCTTTCCAGTGGAGCTTTAACCTCCCCCCCACCCCCCCTCCGCCCCCCACCACGCTCCTGTCCTGCCTTTTCCCTGCAGCACCACCATCACATGCACACAGAGCATGGGCTGTCAAGTACATTAGATAACAAATTGAAAGCAGTATAATGGAGAAAATCCTGGTCGTGTGGCTTGTCGAGTTTCTGTCTGCAGTCTTGTATCCATTTCATTTAACATTATTCCTTCATGACTCAGAATGCTTTTATTGGCTGGTCAGTAAGGTTAGGGTATCATTCAAAGATTTTTGATACTGATACTGTGACTGAATACTTTTTTCCAAACCAATTTCATAAAAATCCATTTTAATCTTTTATTTTTCTGCTCCTTTACACCTATGTGACGCACACTGTACTCAAGCCTCTCAAAATACAACAATAGACGTGAGCCCCGTCTCTGTGTAACAGAGTTTTTCCTGCGTGTCTCTACATCGTGTAATGTTAGACAGCCAGCTACAAACATTATTAGATCTTGGTAGAAGCACGCGGTATGCTTATTGGCTCACTGAAGAGGATGAGATTTTCTCCTTAGGTATTGAAATTTGGTATTGAATGACGAGGCATTTTTTCAATACTCGATAATAGGGTTGGGCATTGTTTGGATTTTAACAATTCTGATTCCATTTCCGATTCTTCCTTTCGATTCTGGTTCTTATTGATTCTCAATTCCGATTCTTTGAGTGGTGGAGTTGAAACGGGTCACGTGCTTATTTCACAAATAAGACGAAAGTTTTATTTTGAATCAATGGTGGGTTGAAAGGATTCCAAGTAGGAATCAGTTCTCGATGCCCAACTCTACTCGATAGAAAGGAGGAAATTCGGTCTGTGCCTAAAAAGTAACAAAGTTTGGTACCCAGCCCTAGTGTTTGGAATAACAAAAATAAAATGTACAATTTCTTTTGTGAGGGCATTGATTTTGATCTACTAACTCAAGTTATCGTACCTTCTTAGACTCGACAAAATGAGTGGCAACTCCAGCTCTCTGCACGTCACGCCCCTTGAGACGGAAGCCTGTCAAGGCCAAAAACAGTCCCAGCTTCCCCCGGAGCCTCGGCAGAAAATGACCACCTCCCACGTCAGGGAAAAGCCCTGTCAAAATAAAACACAAAACTAGGCACATTCTTGTATAGTTTCAATACACAGGCACTTCATGTAGCAATATGTCTGTCATGGACCAGTTCTCCCTGTCAAATGCCCAAATGTCACTAAGAATGTAAAGAATATTTAGCATCTGTTATTGATTGACAACTGTATTGAAATGTATTGTATTGTCTGTAATGAAGTACACTGCACAACACAAGCACCAATTTACATAAGCCAGCTAAGAGTGGAACTAATTAGTTTTCATGGTTGATTAATCGGCTGGTTATTTTCTCCATTAATCAATCAATCCTTTGAACTACAAAACATCAGAAACAAATGAAAACATCAGAGTTTCCTTCGTGTCTTGATGGTTTTGTCAGAAAAACAGTCTTGGTAAGTAAGTCCAAATTCGGGGTTATTTTGATAAATCGAAGGATACAAAAGACTTGGATGACCAATCTTAGAAAATAGGTTACACCTCTGGATCAGTACAGTCTTCTCTGTCTGTAAAAGGATTATTATTTTGGTGTACCTCTCTTTCTATAAGGTGAAGTAATACTTTTCTTTTTCCTTTTTGTAAGCACAAGAGGATGTCGGAGAGGGCTGTTTTTTTTTACTACAAAAAAAGAAAGACAAACAGTCTGTAACCTAAAAACCATACTGCAGCATGTCGAGTGTAAAATAAAAGAATCAGAATTGCCTCCACATTGCCCCTCCTTCCTAAAATATCGTTCCACCTGACCCAGATGTGATTTACGTCCAGCATGATTAAGTTCAACCATTAACAAAACAAATGATTGCTGCACTACAAAAAAAACGTAAACATGCGGCTTACGAGCAATTATGATTATGAAAAATTCACAGCCTTTAGCCGTACAGAATTTAGTCTGTAATCACAATAACGTTTCAATTTGATTTCTGTGTTTCTGACAGGAAATGAGATCCCCTTGGTCACAGTTGGTTTTCTGACAGCTTTTGTATTGTGCCATGAGTTGGGGGGGGGGAGGGAATGGGAAATAGGGATTAGATGAGTTGACCTGATTCACAGCTGGATATGTAATATTATTAATGTGACAGATTATGGCTGTTGTTCAGAATGCTAGCAGTTCTGGGTTAAACGTGTTAATCCCTCCACAGAAAGGGATAACTTTAATAAAAAAGGTTTTTTAAGTATATTTTTTAGCAAAGGGTTGATGCTTCACACACACATCTTCAACCCAGCAGCAAAGACGATCTAAACAATCACCACCATTTGGAGATTAGTGTCACAGATTCAGTATCCGACCAAACATCTCCCCTTCTCAGTTCATCTTTGAGTCCCAGAGCACGTTTGTGCTAAATTTGGAGAAATTCCCTCCAGGGGGTCCTGAGATATCGTGTTTAAAAGAATGGGCTGTATGGACGGACGGACAACCTGACAACATAAAGCCTCCGGTCACAGCTGTTGACAGTGCAGAGGCATAAAAACACACATAGTTATCATGAGGGAGTAAATATAATTACTTCTTTTTACCAATGGGTCCAACACGAGGGTGGCTGCTGAATTATAAAGAGGTGTTGGTATTGGTGGGGGACTGAAGGAAGGGGGGGGGCCATAAATAAATCATAGCCAGGGTTCCTTAAAGGGCAAGAGAAGCCCTGATAACATGATGAAAACCAGAGGGGGACAATAGATCAGAGCTTTTCCATTCGTCGATCTGGCCATTATGAGATGACATGCAAGATGTGGGAAAACATGTCAATAATGTTAAGAAACATGGCAGTAGTTAGACATGCCATGCAAAAGAATCTGTCTCAGCAGGGCGTTTTTATTTGAATAGCCCAGGTTCCACTAGTATTTTTAGAATTTAGATCTATGTTATCTCTATGATTTTAATAGGCTGTTGGAACACTTCTCATAGTCTTTCAGTGCTGTCAGTTTCTTTAAACATACAGTTCAAACTATTGACCCTTGGTGTAACTAATAACAGTAATGGACATTAACCATGACTTTGTTACATTTAGGCGTTCTTGTAGTTGTACGGCAGTATGTACATGGATTACTCTAACCTTGGCTTCACTTCCAATTAATAAGCTTTGCAGGGAGGATGTTACAAACACACTACACCGAAATTCTACCCCCAACTGTGACCCACCCAACCAGTAAGAGCAGCTAAATGCTGCAGCAAGTTGAGAACCCCCCCACCCCCCACCCCCCAATTTGGCTTCCCACCCCCAAACCCCAAACTGAAGGAGTGCATGTATTTAAATTCTCTGCACCCCTGATGATGTCCTAGTCTGAGGATATACCACACACTGGGAACAGCTTTCCTACTAAGCTCTTTTCACACTTCTGCAACATGTATTATGTAAATGTGGAGGATGTTGTTGTGATGACTTTGATACTCAGAGTAATGAGGGCACACCTGTATGTTTTATCCACCTTGTTACTAATTAACAATGAGTTAATTAGTGTGTGTGTGTGTGTGTGTGTGTGTGTGTGTGTGTGGTCTGTCTGAAATATCTCATACTTGAACTTGGGGTTTAGAATTTGGAGCCGTTTGGACAGCGTTGGATATTAAATTGTGAATAAAAGACAAGGTTGAGGGGAAAAAAGTGCCGCCATAACGCTGGCTCTTCCGTGTCTACCCTTCACAATAAAAGCCCAGCTTAAATTCACTCGGATCATTTCGCTTACAAGACACTCAATAAAAAGGCATTTTTGCTGACACTAAATCGTATAGACACTATATCGTATTAACTTGCTGTGAGCTGTAAATTCACCACTTCTTCCTTCTCACTCAGACTCACCCTTGGTCCGGTTGTTCAAGTGTGCTGAAGTGTTAAATTCATTAACGATAGGCTATATGACGAGGCAGCACCGCCGTCATTAAACACTGACTGTGGCGATATCAACATGCAATATTGTTGACGAAAAATGCTACACTAAAAGGTAGTTAAAGAAAAACTCTCTCTATTTGCATTGCCTTCCACCTTTTCCTCCTCTCTCTCTCTCTCTCTCTCTCTCTCTCTCTCTCTCTCTCTCTCTCTCTCTCTCTCTCTCTCTCTCTCTCTCTCTCTCTCTCTCTCTCTCTCTCTCTCTCTCTCTCTCTCTCTCTCTCTCTCTCTCTCTCTACTCGGTTGGGGTTCTGGTGGTTGATTAATGCAGATATTTGCTGATTGCTCTCGTTACGGGCCAGATTGGGTGGCACATGGCGCACTGCCATCAGTCCATAGCGTAAATGTCTGTGTTTATTCCACAATTTAATTGTGATATTTTGTGAGTAAATTCTGAATCTGCCACGTCTGTCAGGTAAATGTGGTAGTACGATGTTTTTCTCTGAAGGAGGACTTAGTCAGTAGTAGGCCATACAGTATGGTTGTTAAGTGATTTGTGGTACTTCTCCAAGTAATTTTGGGGTTTTTTACAATAAAAAAAGCAGAACCATTGTGGTTCTGCTTTTTTCAATTGTGAAACACTTTGACATCTGCTTTTTAACTTACTTACTACTCAGTAAATACATTCTTAATGTGGATGTTCTCAGTAGGAAACAAGGGAAAGTTGACATAATTCTCTACCAATTGAGTTGCAGTATACAGTAGTCACTTAATATCCAGCATAGCTCCACCCAACTTTAAGCTGTTTTGAAGGTCTAGAATAACTGCCTGGGTGTCAGATCTAGTGAGGGCAAAAATGGCTTAAAAAATGAAACCAACAACAATGAAGATCACTGGAAGCTTCTGGAGACGCTTCAATCAATGAAAGCGCAAAAGATTAACATTAATTGTTGTAATATAATATATAAACAGAAAGCTTAAACTTAATTTAAAGATATGTAATATTTCTGCTTTAAAATGTCATAAAAACGACTATGCCCATGTTATACATTTTGTTTAGTTGTGTACTTACATTATCCCAAATGTTAGCAACAATATTCAAACCAGAGAAATCTGTAATTTGAATGAATGACGTGGACCGTATCATTTGGTCACCTGTCAATGGCGTCATATAACCTTTGACCCTAGTTGCTCTAACTTCCGTCAAAACACGGGAAGAGCTCCGGTAACACAAGATGATGTGTAAGAGACCTAATTTATTGACATGATAATTAAAAAATCCATCCAGCTTACTACAATGTGCTACGTTAAAGCAACACTAGAGAACCCCCCCTTCGGTCCCCCTACAGGTTGGAAGCGGAATTGTCCATTACATTATATTATGCAAGTTTGCTGGATCGGGTAGCGGATCTGTAGTTTGAATGAACTGGACAATGTAATGTAATGGACAATTCTGCTTCCAACCTGTAGGGGGACTGAAGTGGGAAAGGTTCTATAGTGTTGCTTTAAGTGCCTCATGCTAATGCTTGGTGGCTAAACCATACCGTAAAGTTACAACACGCTCATAAACTTATTTCTAGGATTGTTTTAATCACGGTTAACAGTGCTGGGCTAACCACGATTAAATTCACCACGTAACATCAGCTGTAAGGGTCGTCGACTAATCTAATGCTAAGTTAGCCAGCTAGCGCACCCCGATCCATCTACCTCACTCCCTGCCGCTAAGAGACTTCAGTCGGGATGAGAACAGACAACAGCCCCAGGGACACAGCCACAGCTAGCCCCAAGCCAGCAACACCAGTTTCCCTAGTCTATATCGACGACGTTTCATTTCCGGGGTTGTTCAGGTGCCGCCGGAAATTCCGCTGGATGTCCCTCATTTTCGGCCAGATGTCCGTCACCTTCCACTTACTTTGTGCTGGCATTTTTAAACTCCGGTGGATTTCTGAGGACTACGGTTTACTGCTCCTCAGATCTCTGCAGGGTAAATCCAGACAGCTAGCTAGACTATCTGTCCAATCTGAGTTTTCTGTTGCACAACTAAAACAACTTTGAATGTACACGTTCCACCAAAAAAAGTTCCTTCCCGAGGCTATTTTGCAGCGGCATCGGGGCTCCGCCCGGCGCTTAGCACCGCCCAAGACAATTGTGATTGGTTTAAAGAAATGTCAATACACCAGACCACGTTTTTCTCCTATCCAGGAATGCCAGACTTTCCTCCCCAAAGCTGTGGAGATAGATCTGGCAATGCAAGATTACAGTAACCCTAACCCAGCCAGGTGCTAGCTAATGCTAGCTTGCTTGCTCTCTAACCAGTAAGCTACCACCACAAATACAATCTAACTCATCATGTGGGAAACACTGCAGCTATTTCATTAGAATGACATTAGATGAATAAATGTTACTAAACGTAACATGAATACATCTTTTATACTTTAACTCGTGAACAGTGAACAGATACATTTTAATCGGCAATGGTAGTTTTTGCCGATTAGGTAGGTGTTTAACAATCAAGACAACAAACAAGTCAAAAAGACAACAAGTCCATGTTTTCATTGAGAGACCCCTATGGAGACCCATATCAGTAGAAAATGACAGTGTAAACCCAGCACATAAAAGAGGCTCTTGAGAGGATTCCACCCCAGGATCCAGGCTAAAATAAGCATGTACTGTAGGGTCTCAAAGCACTGCAGCTGCAATCTCTGTGAAAATGCTGTTCCCAAATGCAAATGGTGCAGTGTGAAGTTCTGATTGCAGAAGGAAACAGGCAGATAATGGTGGTGCAAAGGGCCTGGAAGCCAAGTGTCTTTAGTAAAAACATGTGACAATGTATGACCACAGCAGCTCCGAAGAGGATTAGCAAAAATGTCCTGCCTTCTTGCCAAAGTGACTGGAGAGTTTGAAGACACTGGGATATTCCTGCTTTATTTATGAACATCAATAATGAGACTAAACAGAGAACCAGAAAGTACATATCACGCAGTATATCAATGTCCTCATATAGCCAATCCTTCGACTGGGCAATTGAATTGACGACCCATTTCCTCCTATTCTTCATTGTGGCCTTGCGTACACACACACACACACACACACACACACACACACACACACACACACACACACACACACACACACACACACACACACACACACACACACACACACACACACACACACACACACACACACACACACACACACACACACACACACACACACACACACACACACACGGCATTAACAAAAAACCTCAGCCTTTTCTTTCTGCTACACTCATTTCCTCTCCGCTGACAACATAATCTTCATCTCTGCACTGCTCCAGACATCTGAGTCAGAAGACTTATTATGGAGTCCGAGCCCAGAATGCCCAGGAAGAAGCTTGGTGTGTGTGTGTGTGTGTGTGTGTGTGTGTGTGTGTGTGTGTGTGTGTGTGTGTGTGTGTGTGTGTGTGTGTGTGTGTCTCTAATAGAGGATGCGCGAGTGTACTTGGAAGTTTGCGAGTGTGCGGGGATGAATGTATAGTTGATTTATCAGAAAATGAACAGATACATACAACCTAGCAACTTCTGCACAAAACAATCCAAGAATTTCCTACGTGTCACTTGATTCCAACCCCAATATAATACAATTTGGGAAGTCTGTCGAGCCTTTCAAAGATGTTAGAGGACCACCCTAAATATCCATTAAAGGGATAGTTCTAATATTTTGAAGTGGGGTTGTATGACCTACTTCTCCATAGTCAGTGTGTTAGCTACAGTAGATGGAGGTCAGCACCCCCCCAGTTTGGAGAAGCAGGCAGGAGTACTGAGACAGAAGCTAAGCATTGTACTGCTGTAGACGGGGACAGCAACTACACATATTTAGACACCTAAAAGAGGGCCAGCTAAAGAAATCAATATAAATTTAAGTGTATGCTATAGTTAGAAGAATGCTTTGGTATAATAGTTTCCTGAAAATAATTCATAAATTATTACGTTCATACACAATTATAGAACTGTGATAAGCCATCTGGGTTTAAGTTGCAACCAGCTAGTTTATGCCAACGTCAGATGTAATTTGTTAGTTGTTAGAGATTTGTTACTAATCTCCTCAGTGCCTCAAGAGACGGCCATCTGTCTACACGGTCAATGAGCTAAAAAGCTAACTAAAGCTTAGTACTATGGCAGTAAAACACGGGGATAAGTTCTTGATTTCTACATGCAGCAAGCTATGTAGTTACAGATAAGTGTAATTGTATTATGTATCGTTGCATATTTTTTGTGGTATCAAATTAAGCAAATAAAAACACACACCGAACATTTGAATTTTCTGAGCCTCGATTTATTTAAAAACTAAAGAGTTTTGGATCCCATCTCTTCCCTTTGGATAATTGTTTAATTACTCATCCTCGTAAAATAGTCATACAAAATAAAAATATACACTCTGTGTGTCCTGTGGTCATGGCTTTATGTGCGTTTATATTGTCATCTTCTCAAAGGGTATACAGTAGATCAGAAGTGCTAAGCCATACAGTTGGAATCACTATCATGTTATCAATAAATATATTAATTCATGAGTTGAAGAGTGAGTCTGTTGTGTTAGCTCCGCCTACCGTCTCTGGACCAACCACTGCTGGCTGATGGAAAACGCGTCTTTAACTGTGCGCTGCTTGTGATTTTACCCGGGAATGTCGCCACAGATACCCGGTTCATAATACTGCATATGCAAGGGCTTTCATCCGTGGGCCCTAGGCTCAATCACCATTGTGTTACCTCAGTCAGTGATAGGTAGTAACAGACATTTTCTGAAAATCTTCGAGATCATTAGTTTAAGTTGCAAAGAAGGAGTCACTGAGTAAACATATCTTTTGGGAAATGAGACATCCTGCTTCACACCCATTTTTATTAGCATGAGGTCATCAATTATATGATGTGCTGAATCCAACTCATCTATCCGTCTGTGTATTCTTTCACAGCTTTGCATGCAGACAGACCTCATGTCTCTGAATGCATACTGTATGAATTGGATCCAGCTGGGTCTGCAACTGAAACCACTGCTCCTACATAATGAATGGTCTAGATACCCGCTCACACTGATGTGGGCCAACCAATGACCACCCCCACCCCCACCCCTTCCTCGAGGAAGACAGCAGCTAGTGCAGCTGGACAGTCTTACCAATGGCAGTCTCTGGCATGGCAAACAGCGTCTTCTCAGTGGCCACTCGAAACCGTCCATGAACTGACAGACCTACGCCCTGCAGGTGGAGGAGATCAAGGTTACCAAAAAAAAAGAAGAACATTCTATGATATGATATGATGGAAAGAGGGGGAAAGAGAGGCCGAGGAATACACAAAGGAGGGAAACAGGGCATGAAGAAAACATCAATAACTAAAACGCACTGAGCTGAAGTTTGAGATGGAAAATGCTGACTGAAAAAAAAAGGCCGACCCTGCGTTAGTGTGAGTGTGATTTATGTGTGTGTCTCCCAGCAGGGAGAGAGGTGAAGGCTAATGAGCAGTGTTGGCCAGAGGACATTTTCAGTACAGTTGGACTCTGTGTGTGAAATTATAAGGTTACCATGGAAACAAATATCCCCTTGCATACATTCTTGACTTCTATGCAGAAAACATGTCAATACACAGATAGGTGTATTGTCCTGCCTGACTGTGACAGGTAAACGACCATGTAGTTCAGTTATGATGAAATACATAATTATTTAAAGAATCATTCAAACTTTAACCATCTTTTTTTGAAAACTCCAGACTAATAACAGTGTCTGACACGGTCTTTGTTGATTTTTGCCCCCAACGTCTCCTCCCAGGCAGCGCGTAAATGGTTATGTTTAGGGTTAAGGTTAGGGTTAGCTGCCTGGTAGGCGCCGTTGGAGGCAAAAAACACCATCGAGCGCCTGACACTTGTAGACAACATAAATCAGCCTGACTTTAGGTCACAGTAAACATAAATTAACTTCACACACACATGCACGCACACACGCACGCATGCACTAAGTACTGCCATAACCTGCATGTGTCGCTCAGCGCTAAGTCACAACTAATCAGAGCAACGTTATTGGTTGTAAGTCACTGTTCTTTCTGACTGAAACATACACACACGCAATGGATACTGTACCACGATGATACATTATGTTGTGTCTGGAAGGGACGGTCCAACAGTATAAAGTAATCACATTACTTCACTGACCTTCAGTATTCTGGAAGATTTCTCTTTGTTAAAGTCATCATTCACAGACAGAGAAATATGTTGTGATTGGACCCCTATCTGACCCATAACTGCACTGTGACCTTAAGGTATAATTAGCATTTTATTTTGCACTACTTGCACTATGTCTTCCTTTACATGTACAGTATAAAAAAAGTCCCTAAGTTACTGTTTATAAGTATTGTCAGGGATTAATAAAGAACTCTCTATCTATCTATCTATCTATCTATCTATCTATACAGAGGAGCATGGTCATTTACTGGTCAGGTCAGATAAAAATCCAATATATCAGCGACTGTACTGACTGGTGGTGATTAATGACTGTGCAAGATCATCAGGTAAATCCCCTGACATCCACATGAACTGCAGGCTGGGATGATACTGGTGATTCATTTCATCACATACTTGTGTCAAGGGGGAATAGCCAAGTCACGTAAATCTGTTTGTACAGCTGAATATGACATATGCGGATGCCGAGAAACATTTCTATATTTCTAGTCAGCTTCAATTCGGTGCAGCCCACAATACATGTGTATCTGTGTCTCAGGCTTTATCCTGAGGTGACCTCACACACATTTACAGCTTTCCTAGGCTCTGGGAGCGTCTTACAAATGTCCAATCTTCATGGTCTTTCTTCTGGGATATTCAAAGTATCGTATCAACTTTTACTTTTTCATAATGGCGTCCCTATACGACCAGCCAAATAGCAGCCTGAGACACAATGCAAAAAGAGCCAATAGCGTTCTAGCTAATGTAGGTCTAGCTTATGTCTGAAAAAAAGAAAAAACTGCTACGAATTCTGCCAGCGAGCTTCTGTTAACAAGGTCGTAAGTAACTTTGGTTGCTGGAATAGAAAAAGTGCAAACAAGATAGCTGAGAAGCTGTCGCAATGTTTTAAAGCTAAGTGAGTTTTAGACACACCATCTAAGCATTCTAACATAACAGAGTAACTTGAAAATCGTGCTGCTGCTGACCCTGGCGTTTTCATCTTGTTGCAGGGATGTAAAAGAGCACTTCGGGGCCTTGTCTCAAACTTATCTCTGAAAATTAGCCCTTCACTGGAGAGTGTTGCTCAACATGAAGTCACACTTACATCTGTGGAGGGCAGTCACATTAATGAAGGGGTACAAATAATTAGGCAAACTATTGGTAGCAACTGCAACTCTCCACCATTAACAGGAAATCTCAGACTGAAAGCTTTGCTCAAAGGTAAAGGCTAGAAAGTAAGCACTGAAAGCTGGAAGCCACAACACGTGGCGGTCTTATCACTGATCCACCAGTATTGATTACCAACTTTATCAACCTCAAAACAGATAGAGTATTTAATTCATTGTGTGCTATGTATGGGGCAGTACAAAAAATAATTATTGCCCCTCATGGGTCAAGATAAAACTTTACTGTAGCAGCAGCAACCATATTAGGATTCATCAGTAGAACAGATGGAAGTAGCACGCAAGAAACTAGACAACCTGAAGCTGCATTTGGGCTCATAAAAGATCAATACAATGGTGTACAGTTATATAAAAGATGGGCTGAATCACTGCCAACCATTAGTGAAAGTGTGATTACAGTGGACAACCTGTCTTCACCTTGCTCTTAGCGAACAGCGAAGCGAAGAGCCAGAGGGGAGTGCTTCAGGGCTTGCCTTAAGGCTGTGTGACCAACTGACCACAGAGAATTTAAAATATTGGATCACTGGAGACTAAACAGACCTCTGCCTGGAGTAGTTGATCTTCTGATAGAATCAGATCCCAGAATACCAAAAAACAAGAGAGACAGACTGTGACTTCTGTCAGCTTAGAACATGAATTACATGAGGACTGTGCTTTGGCAACACGTTAACACTTCAGACTCAGAGCAAAGACACTTGAGATCATTTTCTCACAAATCAAGTTGGCTTTGTAAAGTGGAAATTGGAACTCAAGACTTTTAACCCCACAGCCTAGCAGCATATGATGAGATAGAAATTGTGTAAAGATTTGTATTTCATTGGTTGAATGTCACACTAGGAGTAAACTGTGAAACTCTAGTGTCTGTGTATGGAACTCCAAAATGACTGCAATGAAATGCATGAAAAATGACACTAGAAGGGAGTGAATGTAATGGATAGTGGGGCTGGGTTTAAAAAATTGTTTTTCCGATTTGTAGAACTGCACTTTATTGTGTTGACTGCTGTAGTGTGTTCATGTTAAATAAAAAGGACATTAACGTAACTGCTTTGGGGTCAGTTCTTAAAGGTGCGCTATGAGTTCCTGCATGACGTCACTTCTGTTGACGTTCCAAGTAAATACAAAACAAAACAGAGAAAGCTCGTCCCTCCCCCTATGTTTCCATAACTGTACGTACACACCGCCGCCGACTTGAGCTGCAAAGAAGCTCTGGCCGCCCGGTCAAGGACGCTTGTCAAAAAGTACGGGGAAGCTTTTTGACGCTTTGGCTGCTCTGACGTAGCAGCATTCTATGTTCGATCATGGGAAAAGCACAAGCAGCCACTGCACGGCCAATATATTGACACTAGAAACCTTTTATAAATTACATATATAATGACAGAATTTGTATTGGTTGTTGGTCGCAGCGGTGTCTGTTAGCAGTTAACTCGCTCGTTAGCCGCTGAACCGCAGCAGCATGCAGGCAGAGCGAGCAGCCGCCAGCTGTTGATCCGTGCAGGACTTCACTGTGAGCGGACTGTTTAGAGACGATATGACCGGCAGGTAACGTTAACTGGTCCCTATACGCAAACAACGTCATATCATAAATGATAGGGAACCCAGCAACGGCGATGATGAACTTTTCCTCCATTTTCTCGGAACTAATGTTTTTGCAGGAACGAAAGTTTATCCAGAATCAGCCAGTGCGAAGGACGCCTATATTCCGATTGGTTGCTGCCGTTTGCCGCTGCTTGCCGCTGAACCGCGTCATAGCTCATTTCCATAAAGTTGACCTACTTTCAACTTTCTGATTGACGCTCTGGTCGCTCAAAACGCGACGCCGACAGATTTGCCGCTCTTTGCAGCTCAGAGAAGCCAGCTTCCATTGTAAATGAATGACTTCCGGTATCTTTAGAAGATCAAGTCGGTGGCGGTGTGTACGTACAGTGACTGTCTACTAACTGACTAACTGTCACTAACCTCCCACCCCCAACCATCTTGTCGGTGATTGGCTGGAACGTGGTTTGTTGTATTTTGGTGCACAGCCTGTGCCTCTTGTGTTTGTTTGACGTTTATGACCCCTTTGTTGTCTCCCGAGACCGGGCTTTTTCACAGTGTATTCAGGGGGCAGGCAGCTAGCAGATCAAGGAGAGATGCCTACGATTTGAGACAAAAATGAAATCACACTGAAACCATGCAGGAACTCATAGTGCACCTTTAATGTAAACACTGATACTTTTAAGAATGCAGCAGGTCAGAGGGAACCTTGTACAATTGTAGAATCTCTTTCATATCCAAGTTAATTGGTATTGTAACTAAAATGTCCCTGTATCAATTTGGAAAATCATTGACAATACCCAGCCCTAATGGATAGGCTATGAAAGTAACGATGGCGAAAGTACACACGCGCTGCACTGTTACATGTTAATGGGAGCTGTATAGTTGTTTTGTCTGCTGAACAAATTAATTGTTGCTTAAAATCACAAAGATTTTGAATTCTGAATCAAGTAAAGGCTCATTTATCTAAAAATATGGATGGTATACCAACAGAACACATTTAATTTATTTTAGAAAGACTAACAATGTTCAATTAGGGGATTGCATTGAGTTACAGAAGCTAATGATGAAATTAATGATGGCTGAATTCCATTTAGCTGTTTCAGTTTCAGACTCCTGGTATTGGACATGTTGGCTTACTAGGACACTTGAATAGAACAGAGCCATCATTAGTGTTACTAGTAACACATGTGCTTTTTCTACCATGACGGGTCAAAAAGATTTAAATGATCTCTGCATTGCTGTGATTATAGGATGTGTCCCAGTGACAATTGGACATTCTGAAATAAAAAGAAATTCTAATAAAACCCTGTTACTATGAAAATAAAAACATATTTCATAATAATGAATGGATTTTTACTAAAGGTACCGAATGACATATAATCTGCTCATTTACATATTTACATATATATATATTTTTTTTTTTACACCACTTATTTGTTTCATAATGTTGTTAATTGATATTGGCCATTGAGAGTTATATATGGTAACATTTTAAACATCCCTCTTATCTTGTATTAGATACTGAATGAGTCATGAATAATGGAGTGCACTTAAAATTTTAAATAAGTGAACCTTGTACATCATACCAGCCATTTCCTGTAGAAATAACACAACCTTAAAAGAAACATTTTTTGCATTGAGAGAAAGTAAGGGAAACAATTATAGCTGGATGCACCCAGAGGAATGAGGGGTCGTTTAAGCTCACATTACCAGAGTTTAACCATAAAAGTAGTGGAATAATGTCACGTGCTGGCGTGGTACCACCAAGCCCCTTATAAGAACATGTCTCCAGATGCTGATGTAAACACTGGAAATGTGCAAAAGTGTGCAGACGAGCATGTTTATAGCTAGTGCTTACAAACAGAATAGGCTGCAAAATTTACGACCTGGTGGGGAGAGTTTACACTGGCTAAGAATATGGAGGGCTTCATGACGTCCTCATCATGATATCTGGTTTACTGGATACAAACCAAAATATTGATAGAACAGGTGGGGTGATACTTGCTTACTTTCCGCACCTCAGCTCTCCAGGGTCAATCTCGCTATATTAGAGTGGAAAAAACATAATGCAGAAGCCTTCTAGGTGGAGTGAAGCAACACACAAGTGACAGATAACAGTTATACACACTTAAGAGAAAGTGGCGTCTGTTTGAAAATGACTTTCCACATCACTCTTGCACAAAATATTCACTACCAAAACAAGCACTACACAGGCTCTGGCTGATTATAACCTTACTGCAGAGCTCTGTCACTCCTGAGGAAAGAGATTACAGTCGTACGGCTCTGGACAATTGGGCAGCCACGCCTGTTACAAACAGTGGATTCTGAATGTGAGGAGCCTACTCAATGACTAGTACAGGTAGTGAAATCTTAAAAGCAAACTCAAACTGCAACGATGAGTCGACTAATTGATGAGTCGATCGACAGAAGAATAATCGCCAACTAGTTTGGTAATCGATCATTAAGGTAATTTGTCAAGCAAAAATAGCAGAAAATTCCCTTTTTAGCCTCACAAATATGGAGATTTCCTGTACTTTTCTGTTTTATATCATAATAAACTGAACATCTTTGAGTTTTGGACAAAACGAGACATTTAAAGACATTGTCTCATTTGGACTTTGAGACCTGGGATGACATTTTTCACTATTTTCTGACATGTCATGGACCAAATGAGTTCCCGATTAATCGAGAAGATAATCGGCAAGTTAAAATCGATAATGAAAATAATCGTTAGTGCAGCCCTAAAGCAAACTCAAACATGCTAAAAAGACAGGGAGACGCTGTGTCTGCTCAGACGCAAAGCACACAGCAGACACGGATTAATAACACTGCAGCATTCACAGACCTTAATTCTAGGGATTTTAAACTTGGAGAGCGATGAATGATGTGCGTGAGATGAGATCCCACTGATGTTAGGCAAACAGATAGACAGAGTGTGTGTGTGTTTGTGTGTCCTTTGACCTGCTAAGAACATGCCTTTACTTCCTGGTGGTTTGTTATCACTAATGCAAGAACACTCATTCAATGTGGGAGTTCTGCCCTGAGCTCAGTGCAGATCTGGGAACAGGGACTTCGGTGTCTCTTGGACTTTTCCATATATAGAACTAGCCTGTTTTTGACCACTACACACATTAAAACAGCAAACGCCCTGAGGATGGTTGGCGTCAACATTAGTGTCTTCTCTGTACTGACATCTAGGAGAGGTTTACTTCAAATCACTTCCCCGAGCTACAGTAGAAACCCACAGCAAAAATAAGAGAAGATTGTGCGACAAGCAGCGCAAAGGATTCAACAAACATCCCAGCTTTTGAGGTTTTCCACTGGGATGGCTGAACGGAAGTGACTTGTTCCACACCCTATGGTGCAACATATATCAGAAGCAAGCACTCAGGTGTCCCTGGCATCCATTACTGCACACGCTGCTACCCTACATTGTTTTTGCAGTTTTGTTCTGACAAATAAATCATAGCTTCTGTCTCTCTTGGAAAGGAAAAGGGTTAGTGGGGGGTGCCATTTCATCATGGCTGTCCAAACATAGGAAAAACAAGCAAACTAGATGGGGTTTTTTTCTAGGATTCTTCCCCTATGAACTGCATAGTGTGAAATGCTGACTACAAAGTACCAACAAAAACAGGCTGCTTTTTCTGTATCGTCAGTCCATAGCAGCCCACATTGATACCGGTCACGCCAAGAAATAGGGATGTTATGTTAATGCTTAAAAGGTTAAACCGAAAACAAGAATTCTGACTGAATAAATTATTATTATTAATTAAAATAAAATGTCATTGTAAAAGAAAAATAGGCTACAGAATGGATTTCTTAACAGCTAGTTTACTTGCTATGCGTTTTAAGCTATTTTTTCGCGCTTATTTTGTGGCTTCCTCCTTGACGGCGCTCACAGCGGAGAGCTACGTGACCTATGCCACTATATCGATGAGGACTGGCAGGTTAAATTGGTCATCCTTCACACAGAGTATGCCAGGCACCCCACTCCGCATGTTTGGTTCCTCTTTTTCCTTTATGTCAACAGAAGACAAAACCATATAAAGTCCAACTGCTGTCCTTTTATTTCTTCAGCCCTTCCCATGCAATATTTTCCCTATTACCTCAACGTTAAATTTTTTGTCAGTGTGCAAGAAAAGCATGCAGCTCAAACTCCCTTCTTGTTCCAATCCTTTTGATTTTTAGCTTTGATCTGGGTTACAGTGCGTGCATGAGTATCAAAGACTTGACTTCCCATCGAAAATAACACTATATTCTGTAGGCATGACGTGTAAAAAGCAGCACACACAAAGAGTATACATATAAACTTAGTTTTGAAAACAATAAGACAGAAAGCTCCCCATCCCCATGGTATTCCTCATCCTCTCTCAACAGACAACATAAAGACACAGCCACCTGATCAAGATATTGATTTGTACCACATACTGCTGTAAAAAATATCCCAAAAGTGATTTCAGGAGTACCAGAGTGTATAGTGCACCATAATTGCCAGTATTTGAACAGTGAGGTTCAATGTTGTGCAAAAGGGCTCGTTAGGTCATCATACATCTCTGGGACACACCAACACACACCCCCACACCCACCCGCACCCACCCACCCACCCACCCACACACACACACACACACACACAAACAAGGTCATGACATGAAAACACACTCATTTAAAAGACAGACATGGTGTCTGATCCAGTCAGTTAAACAATGTTAATAAATGACAGACCTTTGTGATCAAGGCCACAAAGAGCGTTTGTGCAGCTCGGTCTCATCATGTTTAATGTGGGGCAAAGGTACCGATTCAAATTCCAAACATATCTGACAGCTAGAGGGAGCAACCAGTGGCAGCAACAATGCCCTGTCACGTCATACTTCAGCCAATCAGAAACCAACCTTGACACTGGCCTCAGGTAACAGTTGCAGATAGTTCTCTACTGACACCTACAGCTAAATGTGAATATCACACCCTCAACGAAAAATAAGAAGGAATATTTGATCCTCAACACTGGGATGAACATTTTCAATGCCTTTTAAGATGCAAATACCCGTGTGTAAACTGTGAAAGGTTTACCCAACCTTATAATATGAAAACATAAAAAATTAATGTACTCACCCCACCCATTGTTATTCCTTCAATAAGGGCGATATATGGTTTCCTGCATGTTCCTTGAAAAAATGAAATAAAGTGTGTAAAAAAAAAAGAAAGAAAAACTGGTCCTGGGACTATAACTTAATAGGTACCCATACATAATGGTTTTAATTGATAATACAGGTGTAACTGTACTTAAAGCTTACCAATAGCATTGTTGAGAATGTATTCCTCGCGGAAAAAGTCCTCTGCGAGAGGATCTCCAGCTTTCCCTGCTTCTGTGACCGCTGAGAGGAGAAAACATGTTAGCTGCAGTCACACTGTTGCACATAAAAGCTCCCCAGACCCTAGGCCCAGTTTGTGCCTCTGATGTATTACCATACATACTTTCAGGTCACAGGGGCAACCATTCATACTGCAAGATACAAAGATTTAAAACCCATTTTCCAGATTGCGACTCTTTTTTTATTTTTTATTGTTCAGTTATTTTTTGATCCATATGATTAGAAGAGTCTTCGGTGATTGTGGAAATACCTTTAGGACAACGATAAGTGTTTTTACATAAACTTCTGGGTTTATCAAGCTTTTAGAGAAAGTGGTAACCTCTGTGATCTGAATTAGTGAGAGGCCCAAACTTAGGCTACACAGACCCCTAGTGATTGATCCTTCAAAGCTTCTGCTTACCTCTGATGTCTCCACCAGCACAAAAGGCTTTCCCACCTGCTCCTCTGATGATCACAATGTCAGTCTCATTGTCATTTTCCCATTTCTAGAATCACAAAAGGAACAAATTCAATGAACATTTTCATCAAAAACAAATCCTGTGTTAATGTCGTGTGCCACTATCTGGAACGGGTTTCTGCATTATTTTGGGGTTTGGGTTTAGACTTTCAAAACAGAAGCTCCAAGAAATTGAAACTATTCAAAACACCAAAACGTACAGTGCATACGGAAAGTATTCACAGCGCTTCACTTTTTCCACATTTTGTTATGTTACAGCCTTATTCCAAAATGGATTACATTTATTTTTCCCTCAAAATTATACACATAATACCCCATAATGACAACTTAAAAAAAGTTTGTTTGAGATTTAGCAAATTTATTAAAAATACAAAAACAAAGAAATCACTTATACATAAATATTCACAGCCTTAACGATAAAGCTCAAAATTCAGCTCAGGTGCTTTCTGTTTCCACTGATCATCCTTGAGATCTTTCTACAGCTTAATTGGAGTCCACCTTGGGTAAATTCAGTTGATTGGACATGATTTGGAAAGGCACACATCTGTCTATATAAGGGCCCACAGTTAACAGTGCACGTCAGACAACAAAACAAGCATGAAGTCAAAGGAATTGTCTGTAGGTCTCAGAGACAGGATTATCTCTAGGCACAGATCTGGGGACGGGTACAGAAAGATTTCTGCAGCTTTAGAGGTCCCAATGAGCACCGTGGCCTCCATCATCCGTAAATGGAAGAAGTTTGGAACCACCAGGACTCTTCCTAGAGCTGGCCGTCCTTCTAAACTGAGTGATCGGGGGAGAAGGGCTTTAGTTAGGGAGATGACCAATAACCCGATGGTCACTCTGACAGAGCTCCAGGGTTCCTCTGAGGAGAGAGGAGAATCTTCCAGAAGGACGACCATCACTGCAGCACTCCACCAATCAGGCCTGTATGGTAGAGTGGCCAGACAGAAGCCACTCCTTAGTAAAAGGCACATGGCAGCCCGCCTGGAGTTTGCCAAAAGACACGTGAAAGACTCTCAGACCATGAGGAACAAAATTCTCTAGTCTGATGAGACAAAGATTGAACTTTTTGGCGTGAATGCCAAGCATTATGTTTGGAGGACACCAGGCACCGCTCATCACCTGGCCAATACCATCCCTACAGTGGTGGTCATGGTGGTGGCAGCATCATGCTGTGGGGATGTTTTTCAGCGGCAGGAAGTGGGAGACTAGTCAGGATTGAGGGAAAGATGAATGCAGCAATGTGCAGAGACATCCTGGAAGAAAACCTGCTCCAGAGCGCTCTTGATCTCAGACTGGGGCGACGGTTCATCTTTCAACAGGACGACCCTAAGCACACAGCCAAGATATCAAAGGAGTGGCTTCAGGACAACTCTGTGGATGTCCTAGAGTGGCCCAGCCAGAGCCCAGACTTGAATCCCATTGAACATCTCTGGAGGGATCTGAAAATGGCTGTGCACCGACGCTCCCCGTCCAACCTGATGGAGCGCGAGACGTTCTGTAAAGAGGAATGGGCGAAACTGGCCAAAGATAGGTGTGCCAAGCTTGTGGGTTTATATTCCAAAAGACTTGAGGCTGTAATTGCTGCCAAAGGTGCCACAACAAAGTATTGAGCAAAGGCTGTGAATACTTATGTACATCTTATATTTTCGTTTTTGTTTTCTAATAAATTTTCAAACATTTAAAAAAATCTTTTTTCATGTTGTCATTATGAGGTATTGTGTGTAGAATTTTGACGAAAAAAATTAATTTAATCCATTTTGGAATTTTTCATTACGAAACGTGGAAAAAGTGAAGCGCTGTGAATACTTTCCGTATGCACTGTAATATAAAGACCATTCTCTCATTTGATGAATGGGGTCTGGTAGGATGTGGTCTTCAGAGGAGTCAAGGCTTCCAGGCAAAAAACTAAACAAGCAAGTGGTACATAACGCATTTTGGGATATTTAAAATATCCCTGTTAGAGCTGAAGATCTTTGCCTGAACCCAACGGGACCTGACAGGTTCGGTCTTAATTTCTATCATTTTACACGGGCTTGGGTTGCGCGGTAAATGAGCGGTCAGGTGATGCGTTTCGATTAGCGCGAAAATTGGATGCTGAGGAGGTGAAATGGAGGCTGGCCTCTGCAGGACTTATTTTATTTCTTTGTTTCAACTCCTAAGTGGCCTATAGCTAGCCTGACAAGCCAGACCCACATCAAGATGTTGGGTCTGGGAACTCACCATTGGCAGGGCTCAATCCGAGGGGCGTGATAAACGGTTGTCTTTCAAATTCCCTCTGCATGCAATAGGATATCGCTACAACCAGAGCAACAGAGAAGGTAGCAGAGCTAGTTGATAGATTCAATTTTTGCCGTATCCGGTCGGCAAAACTCCGAACACATCTTCCTTTTTTAAGAATGATTTCAGTGCCGTTCTTTTCTCAAAGAAAAGCTTAACTCCAAGTCTTCCAGAAGACTGCAGTTCGCAGCAGCAGCCATAAGCCCGCCCACCGACTCTATACACGATGTGATTGGCTTGACTAGAGTTTGGTTTTTCCAGCTCTCAAGCCAACGGAGAGTGCCTAGACCCCCCTGGCTGCAAATGACATTTGCTGCCGCTAGGGTGCGTCTAGATTTCTAGGCTAGCCTATAACCTATGTTAGTCATGAATAAATTATGTTAAAAAATGTATAAATGACTCATTCTTGACAAAAGTCAAAAGAGCTGTGTGCGTGTGCACATTTGAATAATGTCAGGCTGTAAATGGGTTCAGGCTTTTAAAAAGCTGTCAATCAAAATGTACTTGTCGGGCTCGGGCCTTGTCAGACCTAACTTTTAAGGCCCAATTACAGCTCTAATGACTGTATCATTACAAATATTTTTGTGTGTGTCTTTTGGTATCAAATTACATCAAACCATAGGATTGTTTTTCAGGAAGTCAGGTGAGTAATTACATTCCTATGTATATAGTTTGTAAAAGGGCTTTTGTACAGAGTACAAGTATGTAACTGTTAACAAGTCTTGAAAAGGTTTCTGAGCAAATCTATCCAACTCTCAATAACCTTGTGACATTGTCAATGTCAAACTAAGTGAGACTGGCAGCCATCCACGATCAGTAACACACTGCTACACTATAATAAATTACACTTGGAAAAATCGAAGCCGAGACATTTGACCTGGTTGGAGTTAGCATCAACCAAGCTTTCCACGTACCTTGAGCTGCGGGTAGATCTGACGGATCATGGGCAGGTTGAGCGCATTTAGGACTTTGGGTCTGTTTATGGTGATCACACCTGCACTGCCCACTTTCTCCAGAAGAACCCCTGGTTCAACCTGACTCGACATCTGATTCAAAAGAGAGACACAAAAGTCTGTGTAAAAGTCTTTACAGCACAGCACACTGTAATAAACTCTGAAATAGCTGCATCACTCCAACTGATTTAAATAGTTAACTTAGTGTAATTGCTTTGATAGACTAAAGAAAATACTTTGATTGAAACTGAATGTTACTAATGACTTAGCATCACTTCAATACAATATAACTATAATAGAGTGATACTTAAGCAACCTAATGCTGAAAAACAGCCTTTAGTATTAAGATGTAAATGAAAGAAGAGTTCCAGCAGACATAACAGGTACTTGGAGAGAACACTGCATCCATACACTGGCATGCTAACAATGCCGGCTGATACTAGTTCAAATGCAATATAAAAACTGGTCCACTTTTAATTCTGCTTCCAGTACTTGGCTGACAGAGGAATTAGAATTTTGAAAAGAATGACATGTTGCAAACTGTTATAAATCTGCATTTTTAGAGAGTCTAGGGAAAAAATAAATAAAAGTACAAAGTTGTGCTGTAAAGAAAACCATTTAATTGCATCCCTATAATCCTGACTATACTGGAGACCTTTAGAAGCTACAATACAACATGTATGTAGAGTACATGAGAGGGGGTGGCTCACCATGTGGCCCTGGATTCGCTGCAGTCTGCAGATGGACCTCAGTCTGGAAGAAACAGTAGTGGTCAACATTATTAACTCTACAGGGTGGACACATAGCATCCAAACATTTGATTTCACAGCCTCAGAATATATTAACGTATCAATTTATGTAAAAGTCAAACATTAACATAGGGGAGTTGACCTCAGACTCCCTGTAAGTTCAACCATTTACTATCACGATATTATTACTTTATTTACATTCATACAGTAGATATCATCCTAGTGACATCCTTCAACCTTTGCCAGCACGTCTGACATTTTATAAGCTAATGTCAGCAAACTATAACGTAACGTTAGGATACGTTCGCGAGAAATACCTTCACTTGCCACATACCTGTAAGCGGATGTCAAAACGGTTAAGGACATTATTATCTTTGACTTTTGCCCTGTGACTGCACTTTTAGGTACAGCTTCTTTGCTATTTCCTCTGAACTTTTTCTGCGTTTACTTCCTGAAAGAGACACCGAGGTACTCCTGATTGGTCGTTGTGGTGACGTCACGGTGGGCGTACGCACCACTGAGGGAGATTTAGTCTGCGCTGTGTTTCTGCCACACTGCCACCTACTGTGCAGAGGAGGCACCCTCACGCCTGTGTTCTTAAAATATATTCTTTTTAGAAAAACAATACATTTATTCAATCACTGTACTTAGCTTTTGGAGATAGCCTACTTGCACTTAACTTGAGTAGTCCATTTTACCCCACTACATTTCACAAGAAAATGTTGTTCTCTCTTTTTTTAGCTTCCTAAAACTATATGAAATTTGATTGAAATTTATTGAAAACAATTTTGGTACAGGATATAAAATCCTCTATTCCAGACTCAAGCAACATAATAAGTTACATCAATTACTGACAAGCTTTATAATTATACATTAAACCTTTTGCATCCACCTATTCTTAAAGGAATTAATGGAATGGGAACGCACAACTTCTTCTGGAAGCTTGCTCCATGATTTTACCGCACGAAGTGCAAAAAAATTCTTTCTCTTTTCAGACAGGCATGTTCTAGGGTAAAGTTTTAAAGAATTCCCTCGTGTCTCATACCTATTTCTCCAAAACTGAAAGATAGGGCTCAACTGTTACATCATATATTCCTTGTACAAGCTTATACACCTCAATCATATCACCTCTGTATCTCCTAAATATGAGCGTCGGTAAACTTAATTTTCTCAATCTATCTTCATATGACATATTTTTCATTCCTGGAATTAAATTAGTACCTCTTCTCTGGACCCTTTCAATTGTTTCTATATATTATAATTTATATGGACACCAGACTGAGCTAGCATATTCAAGATGGGATCTTACCAGAGATTTGTACAGTGGTAAAAATATATCCTTGCATACATTTTGAAAAGTTCTTTTTATTATTGCAATCTTAGATGTTTCTTTTTTAACTTTATGAAGTAGCCTAGTTAAATGAGCTTTGCCTCTATCAGCTACAACATTAAAATGTTTCTAACACAGTAATGCATCAGTGATAATATAACAACATTTTGACATGGAAAGTACATTTATATTATTATAGCCTACTATAATATGCTATACTATACTTTAACTTAAGTAAAATTATGAATGCAGAGCTTTGAGTATTTGAATCGACCCATTGCTACTTTTACTAAGTGAATGATCTGAATGTAGGCTCTCTTTCACCACTTACTGCAAATACTGTGCAAGTTTATAACATTTTTAAATTCAAGATCAAGAAATGGTGACAAGGGTGGATATCAACATGTACAAGTGTTTGATTGCACAGGCTATCAAAATGAGATTAGGGTGACTGCACTGGCAGTTTCAGGGTGTGATGTCGACCTTCCCTAGGCAAATAAAGATCACACCTTAACATTAGCCAGAGTACCAAATAAGAAGAATGGAGACAAAAATCAAATAAAAAAAGCAAGACATTGTATCCTTACTTTTCTAGCTGTATTATACACAGAAAGCTCTTTGTTTCTCACAAACACAATCATGGATACAATAATGTCTGAAATGTGTCCGGTACAACAAGAAAAGCTTAATTGCATCATATCATGTCAACAGGTCACAACTAATCTAAAATCATTTTCAAACATCCAGCATTGTTGGATCCTGGATGGTGTCAGGAGTCAGAGACTGAATACTTTAGTATAAATGCAGGTGTTCGATATAAATTATTTGTTAAGGATTGAATGTGAATAAACATTTAGACAGTAACATATTGATTATAATATATAGTAGCAGGATGAAGGTTTCCAGGTGCCTTCTTGTCTTGTTCCTCCTCCTATTCCAGGAATCTTTATCTAGTCCGAGTCGCTGCTGCAGGAGCTGCTGGAGGACTACAGAAGGGATAAACATACCACAGACATCAGTGAATCACTTCAATCATCTACAAAACAATATGAAACTTAAATTATAGCTGTTTTGTCTTCAAAATAGCCCCACATCATCACATACCCTTCAACATACCTAGAGATTGGCATGGGGTACTTTCCATAAAGTCATCTCTCTATCATCTCTTTATCAGGATGCATAGTATCCAGGATACTATGCATCCTGATAAAGTTCCCTTGGCTTTTGGAATTAAAATAACCCCACATCATCACATACCCTTCACCAGACCTAGAGATTGGCATGGTTTTATTTCAGTTAGCCTCATAGCTGGTTTGATTTGCATTGAGAGATGATTTTTTGGAAAAGTACCCCATGCCAGTCTCTAGGTCTGGTGAAGGGGATGTGATGATGTGGGGCTATTTTAATTCCAAAGGCCAAGGGAACTTTATCAGGATGCATAGTAACCTGGATCCATGAAATAACTGGCCTTTAAAAATAAAAATCTGCCTGCCTCTATGGGAATTTAACATAGGGGTGTGTATACTTATGCCCCCTGTATTTTAAGGAAGAACATTTATTTATTTACGATACATTATTCATTCACAAAGAAAATTAGTGTCCTTAAAGGTTGGATTTTTCCTCATTTTTTAAATTAAGGCATTAAGATCAATTTACAAAAGATGATTTTTTTTTAGTCCTCTTTTTAGTCAACTTTAGCATGGGTTCATAAACTTATGAGCACCACTGGGTACTTCAATTTGAGAACATAAAAATGATAGTCTGCCATTCAGTGCAAAAGATTTGGAATAAGTTGCTAATACTGGACCAATGTACAGCATCTCTGTGATGTGCTGTGATTAGTTGACATTATTGCACAACTTTTTTTGTTCTATTTTTCACAGTTTGAATTCTAAACACAATCTAATTTCTGGAGCAAACAAACCAACATGGAAGAATCATATTTGAGAAAATGACTGACTCTTACCCCCCGAGAGTGATTTCCTTTCTTGTGACATCGCTCATGCCTGTGACCATGCCTGTGCCTGTGCTTGTGCTTGTGGCAGTGTCCATGGATTTGTAAGTGGCCCAAGCCATGGCTCTCTACATGGCCCGGTCCATGTTCTTGGCCTGGACCAAAACCAGGTCAAGGTCCAAATCCCTGTCCTTGGCCCTGACCATAACCAGGTCCAGGTCCAAATCCCTGTCCTTGGCCCTGACCGTAACGAGGTCCAGGTCCAGGTCCAGGTCCAGGTCTAGGTCCAGGTCCCTGTTGGCCTCCGCGTGGACCGTAGGGCTGAGGAGGGTAGTTTGGTCGTGGGACAGTGCCTGGAGGATATTGAGGGTATCCCCCTGGCATCTGCTGAGGATTGTTCGGACCAAGAGGATACTGGTTTCCTAAACATAACAAGAAATAGCAAAGGTGATTATCAAATATGTAAAGTAGGGCTGCACGATATTTTGTTTCATCGTCTACATCGTGATGTGTGCATGTGCGATAGTCACATCACAGGACGTGCAATGTTAACGCTACAATTTTTCTGCTGCTTGATAGTACACTTTCACCGTTTTCATTTTACATGATTGTTACCGGCCGACCCCTCCCCTTTAAGACAGGTGGCCATGTGGGCAACGTGTGTATGTGTGACCTTTTTTTTGGGGGGGGGGGGGGGAGGGGGTCGTGCGCTTGCAACTTACAATGACTTACAAAGAAACATAACAGCTACAAGTGTATGCACTATACAGGATTTACCCTATTGTACTTTATCGACAGGAATTGATAGGTCAAACAGCCACCCACAAATAGTCTATAACCAAAGCATCAGACTGTCTTTGAGATTTCACATGAACAACGGTTAAAGTTACTCAGACTGCCAAAGAATAACATAATTCTTCTGTTCAATTAGGCCTAAGCGACGCACACCAAGCTTCCATCCTTAACCGTTTTGCCAGCAGCATGTTTGCATTTGAACAAAGTGCTGTGTGTCCACAGTGTATGCAGACTGTAGTTACAGTATTGTCTGAGGCCTTTTGGAGGAGCAACACTTAGGTTTTAGTTTGTGATCTCCCTGCAGGGGAAACGGCCGCTTTTCCCTTTATTTGTGGTGACAGTGGATAAACAGGAAAGGTGGGAGAGAGATGGGGGATGACACGCAGCATAGGGCCACAGACTCGAACTCGGGCCGCTGCAAAGGACTCAGCCTACATGGGGCGCATGCTCTTACTGGGTGAGCTAGAGGTCGCCCCTCTACACAATTTCTTAGTTATACCAAAATGAATTAAACTGCCTTGTTTTCTTTTTGCCATGGCTATATGATGCAAACTGCAGAATGCATGTATTATTAATATCATTGACTTTAGCCTTGATTGATAGTATTATATGAATATGGTGTCATGTCAGTCAACCAGTGTATTTAATTACCTAATTTCTCTCTCCAAAATCACTTCAGAAGAGTAGTCACAGCGCTACTTGCTTTTGTGTTTGTAAAGCAAGTTCAAGAAAGACTGGTTCCTTTTTCATTTCTATTTTGTATGCAGATGCACTCTCCTACAAAATCACCCCAGTAGTTGAGAATGGTTTATTTCCAAATAGAACTATTTATGTCATCTTGAAAAAAATCATTTTTTATATCGCAATATATAGCCTATTAGGAAAAATAATATCGCAATGTCAGTTTTTTTCCAATATCGTGCAGCCCTAATGTAAATCACATTCATTATAATTGAAGGTGGTTGTGTGATTTACCTTGGTTCCGTCCGAACATTTTGAAACCGTAGGTTAGATCCTGAAAGCAAAAAATAACAACACTTTAAACAAATCAACACATTTCATCTTTTACCACACATATACAATCATGTATCTGTTTGTAAGAACCGTAGAGAGCTGCAAGTCCTCAGCAGAGTTTGAATGCAATACAGTTAACAAAGGAAATACATGTAAGCAAACACACACGTTCTATGCTTAGAAAGGTTCTAGTGAACTCACCGTGTGCTGGAGTACAGATCCACAGATACAGCAGTCAGCTGGCTCTGCCTTTATATACACGTAAAGCCACACCTCAGATTGGTCATCAGCAGGGGCAGAGTTGTTGCAATATTATGGCCTTAAATATCAAAGGGCAAATATATTGTCATGTTCCCTGTTAAAAAGAGGATGCAGTGTGTGTTGTTGTGACATGTGAAGTTTGTTAGTAACACTGTGTTCTCTCTCTCCCGCACGCACGCACGCACGCACGCACACACACACACACACACACACACACACACACACACACACACACACACACACACACACACACACACACACAGGGGACAGCATGATAGATTATACCTATGTGGAGTGTACTTCAGCAGTAATGCAGGCTCTGAGGCACTTCCAGAAGGCCTACCCTGAACACCGTGCTCAGGAGATAAGGTATACTACACACATCTATTAGTTTTAATTACTGAATGGCACAGAAACGGCTGACTGATCTGATGAAACACGCATAAACCTTGACCAAGCTCATTCCAAGCTAAGCTGGCTTTAACACACGTGTTAAAATCATATTTTTTGCTATCCGGTATTTGTTTAAAAACTTGAGAAATTGTTTTTAAAAAAGAATAAATTGCAGAGAGAGCCATAAAAAACACTGACACACACAGACACTTTTACCTAAATCATTTCTCAGTTCTTGATGATGTTCAGAAGAGAAGATGTGGAGGGTTTCTGTTAATGTGTTTGTTGGTCTCGTTTTAAGGTCCACTCTAAGAGAAGGACTGGAGTACTGCAGAAAGGTGCAGAGGCCTGACGGATCGTGGGATCACAATGCAACTGGATATGATGGGATCATCTGCAAAGATTGTGCTGTTGCCTTTAATTACATGCATGCTATACATTTGATTCACCAAAGGGACTTGAAGTTGTTGATAGTCAATTAAATCCACTCAAATTATTTCAATCAAATCTCTTGTGTGCATTACCAGGCATCCTGACAGGCGGGCCATTGAGAGAGGAGTGAAGCTGCTGATTGACAACCAGCTGCCCAACGGAGACTGGCCACAGGTGAGTCTCTGAGGCCCATATATCTCATTAATTACAAGTCCTACACTCTAATTATATTTAGCTTATGCTGCAAGTAACTAATAACCAATTAATCTAATGATGGTATCAAATATAATGTGAGCTTTGATATGTGATGTCCTGTGCTTCCCCTCCTCAGGAGAATATTGCAGGTGTGTTTAACAAGAGCTGTGCCATCAGCTACACCTCCTACAGAAATGTCTTCACAGTCTGGACCCTCGGTCGCTTCTCAACGCTTTACCCCAGCAGTCCGTTGGCTGGGAAGGTCCAGCTGTGAAGACTTTTTAAAAAGGTGCATCAGACTTTGTGCCAGGATAACAAAATTGAATATCAACAACAGCCACCAAGTTCAGACAATCAGTGGAAAGTCTATCTTTTTTGTTGGTGACATGAGCTGTCCTAATGGAGTCATGAGTCTTAATGAATCACAGTCAGCCTACCAATGTCTACATGTAGCCCTTTATGGACGTTCAAACACTTCAGTTGTGTTTTCAGAGTTGAATCTATCAGATAAAGTAACACATTTAAAGGTGCTCTAAGCAATTTCACGTGTTTTTTAGGCTACAACATTTTTTGTCACATACAGCAAACCTCTCCTCACTATCCGCGAGCTGCCTGTCCCCTGAACACACTGTTAAAAAACATGCTCCACAAACGGCAACAAAAACAAACTACGCCAACCTGCACCACCAAACATAACAAACAGTGTTCCAGCCAATAACCGACAAGAAGGATTTGGTTGAGCCATCACCGCAGCAGCGTTAGCACGTAGGTTACTTCCACAATGCACATTCATGACTGTTTCAGGAAGCACGGAAGGGAGAGGGAGGAGGAGGGGACGCGATGAGGAGGAGGGAGGGGCGAGCTTGTTTGACAATAATTTGAACGTCAACAAGAAGTAACGTCACCCAACATCGCTTAGAGCACATTTAATCCTCTGAATTACTTTCTGTGTTGACATTCCAGGAAACCTCACATTTAATTCTCTGAATTACTTTCTGTGTTGACATTCCAGGACAGCTCATCCATCAGAGCTACTCCCTAAACACATGTGATAAAATGCTGCTTTCTGTGACGTCCAGTTAGTGTGCTCTGGTTTATAAAGTACATTAAACATATGTCCATGTTGCCTTATATTACTGTCCCTCACTTCACTGCCATTTTCCTTTAGAATAAATCATGGTTCTATGGTATTAACTTGACTGGATGTGTCTTCAGTGAATGTATTTGGCCATGAACTTGTACCTGGCTTGCTTTATATTGGTTTGTGCTCTCAGCCAAATATTAAACACAGAGCACATATTGTATGGAAATAAGAGCAATTTTTCGATTTAGATGAATTCCTCACAACAAATGTTGCTGATCAATCAGTATTTTTCATTGTATTGATAAGACCAAATGTTTTTGTGTGACAGTATGACATAAAAACCAGAGGCCTCACATATTGACTACATTTGAAACAGTGAACATGATGTTAAACATGATGTTTTAACCTTTTTTTAGAGCGGGAAGTTGGCAGAGCAGACACATTTTTCAGCAATGTCTTGCACCACCTCCTACTGCATCGGGATTAGTTTTACTGTTAGCTTGAGTATAACCTGGCAAAAATATACAAACTGTAGACTGTCAGAATGAATCCGTTACACTGCAAGCACATATGGCCTGTCCCAATTTGTACTGTATATGGGACTGGGCACTCTGATATTCATTATATCCCGAATTATTCTCTGGAGAACAAATTACTTAGGGACCGTTCTGTATTTATGGACCACCGGAGAAAAACAGGGGAGGGTCATGTCTTTTTTTTTCTTTGTTGAGGGGAGGGTCACCCAACGTTTTTTAGTCGGGTTTTGGATGTTCAAAAACATCCAAAACAACAAAGTACGTAAACATAGCGGACCAGGCCACCTTTACAGTACTCAATCATTAGAACAGATTTTCTTACATAATGAGTGTGGTTTTTCCAAACAAAGTCAAAGAGAAGTTTGTCTATAGCTTTACAGGTATGGTTATCAACACTAAGTGAAAATGCAGTGTATGTTAACCTAGATATCCCTTTAGCCTTTGTAAGTAAAACCCTGCCTCTTAATGATAGATCTCTTAAAAGCCATTGATTAACTTTTCTTTTTGTTTTTTCAATAACAGGATTAAAATGAATTGAACATCTCTGGGAGTCATTCTTATCTATAGTAATACCTAAATACATAACAGAATTTATATTAAGTCAGAATTACAATCTTTTATAGCTAACAGTTCACATTTATTTAGATTCAAACGAAGACCAGAAGCCCTAGAAAACAATTCTATAATATTAATAGCGAGAGGAACTTGTGAGCTATCCTTCAAAAGCAATGTTGTATCATCAGCCAGCTGACTGATAATAATAGTTCTATCAGCAATAGTGATACCCTCTAGAATGCTTGATTTAAGTGTTGGGCTGCAAATAAGAAAAGATACGGTGATATAGGGACACCTTGACGGATGCCCCTTTGTACATCAAATCTAGGAGACAATCCATGTTTAAGCTTAATAGAACAATTAGCATTGTTGTATATATAAGGTTCTAATGGCGTTGCAAAAGAATTCACCAAATCCAAATCTCCTAAGTGAATGAAAAAGAAAATTGTGCTCCACAGTCTCAAAAGCTTTAAAAAAGTCTAGGAAAAAAATAAAACTGTTTTCTGAAATTAAATGTGAGTAATCAAGTATGACTTCACTTTCAAAAGCAGAAGAGAAACATTAGTAAGATGCAAGTCTTGTAAATCCCCATAGCTTGAATATGTACCTATTAGGCATTGGTTATGCAAAAGAATAACCGTACAAATTCAAAAGGAAAATGTTCAAATCCATTTTCTCCCTCTCCCTCTGTGGGTTTAATTCTTCTATCCAGTGGTGGAAGAAGTATTTAGATCCTTTACTTAAGTAAAAGTACTAATATCACACTGTAAAAATACACTTACAAGTAAAAGTCCTTCCTTGAAAATGTTACTTAAGTAAAAGTATGTAGATATCATCAGGTTAATGTACTCAAACTATTAAAAGTAAAAGTACTCAATGCAGAAACATCCTCACATTGTAGAAATTGGAAAGGATCCAAACTGTTCTGTCGATCAACTAAGTGTTTAATCAGCTGGACTTGTAGGCCGTTAAATTGTTGGGTAGTATAGTTTTTAATATAACATTGTATTTTATAAAATATATGTGTTTTGTGTGCAAAAATCTTTATTTGTAAAGTAACTAAAGCTGTCAGATGAATGTAGTGGAGTAAAAAATACAATATTTCTCTCTGACATGTAGCGGAGTAGAAGTAGAAAGTGGCATGAAAAGAAAAGACTCAAGTAAAATACAAGTACCTCACATTTGTTCTTAAGTACAGTACTTGAGTAAATATACTTAGTAACATTCCACCAGTGCTCCTATGTGTGAACGATGTGCTTTAGTTTAGCTTCTGTTTGCCCAGGATTATTGTCATTGTTGCTTATCTGGTGCCACATGATGACAAAGACAAAAATAGTTATAATATATTATAAATGTTATAAAAAGTAACAAAATCTGAAGTGTATGTTTACACACTTTACAGAGAAAATAAATGTTTGTGTGAGTTTAGGCTCTGCCCCTGCTGATGACCAATCTGAGGTGTGGCTTTACGTGTATATAAAGGCAGAGCCAGCTGACTGCTGTATCTGTGGATCTGTACTCCAGCACACGGTGAGTTCACTAGAACCTTTCTAAGCATAGAACGTGTGTGTTTGCTTACATGTATTGTGTGTTAACTGTATTGCATTATTTAGTGATCATGTCTATATCATTAAGTCATACCCATGGGTAGCTTTGTCTTTATACAGTCATGTGTGACTTAGCTTTATGGTATTTCTGACCTGCTCTGCCTGTTTGCAACATTTTACAAAGCACACTGTCATTTCCAGTTAAGTGGACTGCATTTGCTTTGTTTCTAGACAATATAGTATTTTAGGTTTTATAACCACTTATATCTGCATTTTCATAAAAAGTCATTTATTTTCCTCTGTTAAGAGGGGATTTGTGTGCATTTAAGTGGTTTCTCTCAGTTTCAGGGTTTGGATCTGGATTTTTAAGATGAACTGGAATAACGCAGGTAAATAACTCACTTATTGCTACCATCTTTTACACTTTTACTGACACCCCATCCCCACCCTTATGTTTAACTTTCTTTATTGAATTTTAAGGATGAGAAATTGACATCAAGTGTATAGAAACTGAATGAGTATATGATGAGCGCTACCCCTTGTCTTTGACTAGGAAACCGGTTTCTCTCAGGCATTTTTCCTCAGCCAATGGCAGGAGAATACATTCCTCAATATCCACCAGGCACTGTCTACCCTCCTCAGCCTTGGGGTGCACCTGGGTATGGTCCTGTAGCCCCACATTATGGAGGGTATGGACCTGGCTATGAGCCTTGGCAGGGACATGGGCATGGACATCATGGACATCATGGACATCATGGACATCATGGACATCATAGACATCATGGACATCATGGACATCATCATCATCATCATCATCATCATCATCATCATCATGGCTACTAACACAAGCATGGTCACAAGAAAGGAAACTTGTGTGTTGTGTAATTTATATTTAAAAAAAAAAAAAAACATTTTAAATGTAAATACCAACTGTTTTAGGAATTGTATTTTTTTTCAACAAGTTATTATATTCCGTATATATACTTTTATCAGTGGAACATTTCCTGATGTTACCTTCATGGTTAAGGTTTGCTAAAGTTTAGGCATCACTTGGTTAAACATAATGAAAGCCCACCATAACGTGGCAACAATCAATATTTGTTATAATAATAACAATGGATTAAATGACTATATGCAATGTGAAAGGAGTCCCTTTACAGCTCTCTTCAGCTCTACAAACCAACTTGTGGTTGTAGTTTAAGTTTGGAGGCCCAAACCAAAACACCAATAGGAGAGCAGCAAACCAAGTTATTCTAAAATAGAAAATGAAATCAAATGTTTTCTTAAAGGTCCTATATTATGCTCATTTTTCTTAGGCAGTCATCATTTAGGATCCTAGAGGCACATTTCTCTGTGGATTCAGCGTTTTGATACTTTCACCGTTTTTTTTTTTGTATAGCAACTCGACCTGCTTTGTGTTAAAAAAGACATGGAAATATTACTTTTTACAATAAGGGACCTTCAAAGAATATTTTTTTATAAATTCCAGAAAAATAGTCATCATTCAGACACACTAATGAAACTAAATTGATTATTGATTATTGATCACTTATCACTTTATTCATTTCTTACAGTGTTTTTGATGATATCATTCAATTATGAAGTCATAACTTAAATAATGACCTGTTTGACAATAAAAATGTTTGTTCCTGCTGTAGTACTCCAGCAGCTCCTGCAGCAGCGACTCGGACTAGACCAAGATGAAGGAAACGAGACAAGTTGCCACCAGGAATGCTTCACCCTGCTACCTTAGAGAGAGTAGATTATAATAAACAGTTTGTTTGATTTCAGATGTTGGGATTATAAATGCACCACAAGGTTGTTTGAAAGCTGTTAAAGTCAGGTTCAGCTGTTACATATTATGAAGTGTTTAGCCAATGTATTTGAAAATAGAAGTAATGTATTGTAGTAATGTATTAGCTCAGGCAGTAGTCAGTGTGTGACAGCGTATGTTTTTGATGTGTTAGACAATGATTGTAATTGTGGTAAACAACATAAAACAGGTTTCTGTTATTCATGAAAGCATGTCATCCCTGCAGTGCCCTGCCTCTTTATTCCCTATTCCATTTGACCGCATAGTTTCCACTACTCTGTGTGTGTGTTTTCTATCAGTGTTTATTCATATTATCTTTATTTTATTTTTTTTCATCAATATATTTATTGAATTTTAACATAAACAATGTACATACATATAACACATGTTTGACACTTAAGGGGAACAAATGTAAAGGACAGAGACATTAAGAATAATAATAATAAATAAATAAAAGTAACAATAACTAAAAGCTTCTCATCACATCCTATTAGATTTGACACAGCTTATCAATCAGCGTTTGGGTACATCATTTCCACCATGTTCAAGAAAGAATAAGAAAGGATTCCAGATTTCCCCAAACCTCCTATATTTACCTTTCACAATGTAAGTTACCTTTTCCATAGACATACTTATTGCCATTTCTTTCAGCCAGTTACCTATACTTGGTGCCTTTATGTTCTTCCATTGTAAAACAATAAGACGCTTTACTTGTAATAGACACATTTCTATTAATGTGTATTCCTTACTCCTCTGTGGCATGTTTAGAGGGTATAAATGTAATATAAATAATGTTGCAGAAATTGGTATATTGATATTCAAAATTGTATCTATAATGCATTTCACATCCTTCCAAAATTTCATTATATGTTCACATTCCCAAATGCAATATAGAGTGCCTTTAAATGTGATACATTTAACACGTGTCCGGGATATTTTCATTATATTTGTGTAACGTGATGGGAGTTATGTAAGTTTGCATCAGCCATTTATATTGCAATAGTTTCAGTCTGACATTTACTGTTTGGGTTTGAGCTTCCTTGCACATCTTCATCCAATCATTCACATGGATGTCCTCTTTTAAATCCTTCTATGCTTCAAGTTTGTTATCTGAGGAGTCCTGCGACCATGACACTATAATACCATATAGTAGTGAAATTAAGCCTCTACTATAACAATCTTTTACCACTTCCCTCTCTAATATTGACAAAGATGGCATATCTAAAGAGTTATTTTGCTAAATGAAAATGAAATTCCTTATTTGTAAGAATTAAAAAAAATGTTTTTTAGATATATCAAATGTATGAACCACTTCCTCAAACGACATAAGTTTACTGGATGAATATAGATCCGCTACAGTAATATTATCTTTATTTACCCAGGGAGTGCTGAATTAAGACCTTTGTTCTGCAGTGTTTTTGACTAGTAGTGACTCACCCTGTTGCTCTCCACTATATTCACATCAACCCAATTTGAATCACCTGTGTAATTACTGGGAATCTTTCATTCATGCTATTTTTAGTCTTGTAACGACACCATTTAATCTCTTGACACAGATTTTTTTTTTAAGATTATTGTTTTAGCATTTTGGCCTTTAATTGATAGGACAGTTGTAGACAGGAAAGGGTGGAGAGAGAGAGAGAGAGAGAGAGAGCGAGAGAGAGAGAGAGAGAGAGAGAGAGAAAGAGGGATGAAATGCAGCAAAGGTCGCAATCGAACCCTGGGCCGCTGCGGTAAGGACTGAGTCTTGGTACATGGTCTACCAAGTGAGCTACCAAACACCCCCTATTTATTTTTATTTTTTTATTTTATGCATATTAAACAGACACATACAAATGAAAAAGTAAGAAAAAAAACATCAAAAACAAACAAAAAACAGAACAAGAAGAGACACCAGACTCCCCCTTTGACACGTAGATTAATGTATCATGATTAGCAGCTCTCCTTTCACCTTAAATGTAAACCGGATCACTGCAAATTCTCATTGGGCAGGAAACTGCAACTGCTGTTTCTACTGCACTGCCTCATATGGACACAGACTTCCCAACATCCTGCAGCTCAGTGGAGTTTACAGTGGGTAATATAGTATTAACGGATGTCGTGTTTAAACTTGGACATATTGTGTTCTGACTCATGAGAGTTATCCACATAATAATAATGGTTGAGCTGTGATATGTGCAGGTAGTCAGCTTATAAAAAACAAGATCTCAAGATTAAAATGCATTCAAAGTAATATGACATATGCAAATGATCAAAACATCTCTCATGGCTCGTCAAAAAGATCAGTTGTAAACTAAAAATTTAAATGGAAAAGTACAACAAAATTTAGATTTTGGACCTCTGCGCCGAAGAAAAAACTTCTATATATGGGCGCACGCTCTACCAGCTGAGCTGCCCGGGCACCATTGATTTTTGGGTGTGGTTATCCATATCTTTTATGTATTGAGTTTGACTGTATGTTAAAGATTATACAAACACACACACACACACACACACACACACACACACACACACACGCACACACACACACGCACGCACACACACACACACAGGTGTCACAAAGCAGAAAAGCTTGTGACGGGAGTTCAGGCACCGCCCACAGTGATGTAAAGTTGATAAGGTTGACTGCACATATAAAGGAGCAGCAGGTGACGGCTGTGTCTGTGGATCTGCTCTCAAGCACACAGTAAGTTCACCTCTATAACTCTGCTGAGGACTTGCAGCTCTCTACGGTTCTTAAAACCAGATACATGATTGTATATGTGTGGTAAAAGATGAACTGTGTTGATTTGCTCAAAGTGTTGTTCTTTTTGCTTTCAGGATCTAACCTACGGTTTCAATATGTACGGACAGAATCAAGGTAAATCACACAACCACCTTCAATTATAATGAATGTGCTTTACATATTTGATAATCACCGTTGCTATGTATTAACTAACTGATTTCTCTTTTCTTGTTATGTTTAGGAAACCAATACCCTCCTGGTTATCCGAACAATCCTCAGCAGATGCCAGGGGGATACCCTCAATATCCTCCAGGCACTGTCCCACGACCAAACTACCCTCCTCAGCCCTATGGTCCACGCGGAGGCCAACAGGGACACGGACCTGGACCTGGTTATGGTCAGGGCCAAGGACAGGGACAGGGACATGGATATGGACCTGGACCTGGACCTGGTTATGGTCAGGGCCAAGGACAGGGACACGGGCCTGGACCTGGTTATGGTCAGGGCCAAGGACAGGGACACGGGCCTGGACCTGGTTATGGTCAGGGCCAAGGACAGGGATATGGATCTGGACCTGGTTATGGTCCAGGCCAAGGACAGGGATATGGACCTGGACCTGGACCTGGTTATGGAAACGGCCAAGGACATGGCGAGGGCCATGGACACGGCCACAAGCACAAGCACAGGCACAGGCATGGTCACAGGCATGAGCGATGTCACAAGAAAGGAAATCACTCTCGGGGGGTAAGAGTCAGTCATTTTCTCAAATATGATTCTTCCATGTTGGTTTGTTTGCTCCAGAAATTAGATTGTGTTTAGAATTCAAACTGTGAAAAATAGAACCAAAAAGTTGTGCAATAATGTCAACTAATCACAGCACATCACAGAGATGCTGTACATTGGTCCAGTATTAGCAACTTATTCCAAATCTTTTGCACTGAATGGCAGACTATCATTTTTATGTTCTCAAATGTAAGTATGTAGACAAAACAGCTATAATTTAAGTTTCATATTGTTTTGTAGATGATTGAAGTGATTCACTGATGTCTGTGGTATGTTTATCCCTTCTGTAGTCCTCCAGCAGCTCCTGCAGCAGCGACTCGGACTAGATAAAGATTCCTGGAATAGGAGGAGGAACAAGACAAGAAGGCACCTGGAAACCTTCATCCTGCTACTATATATTATAATCAATATGTTACTGTCTAAATGTTTATTCACATATAGTCCTTAACAAATGATTTCTATCGAACACCTGCATTTATACTAAAAAGGATTCAGAGTCTCTGACTCTCTCCTGACACCATCCAGGATCAAACAATGCTGGATGTTTGAAAATGATTTTAGATTGGCCATGTTATGACCTGTTGACATGATATGATGCAATTAAGCTTTTCTTGACATTTCATAACTTTGTTGTACGAGACACATTTCAGACATTTTTGTATCCATGATTGTGTTTGTGAGAAACAAAGAGCTTTCTGTGTATGATACAGCTAGAAAAGTAACGATGCAGTGTTTTGCTTTTTTATTTGATTTTTGTCTCCATTCTTCTTATTTGGTACTCTGGCTAATGTTAAGGTGTGATCTTTATTTGCCTAGGGAAGGTCGACATCACACCCTGAAACTGCCAGTGCAGTCACCCTAATCTCATTTTGATAGCCTGTGCAATCAAACACTTGTACATGTTGATATCCACCCTTGTCACCATTTCTTGGACTATTTTTGGTGTTCTGGGAACACCCTGGATCCTGTGGAAACACGCATCAGAAGCGTTAACCTCCTTACTGTGTGTGTTTCCATTTGTTTGGTCCCATAGATACTCCACTGTAAACAAAACGGATCCATCTCACTCGTCAGTGATTCACAGAAAATAATGGTTTCTCTCCAAAGGCCAGTGCAGTCACCCTAATCTCATTTTGATAGCCTGTGCAATCAAACACTTGTACATGTTGATATCCACCCTTGCCACCATTTCTTGATCTTGAATTTAAAAATGTTACAAACTTGCACAGTATTTGCAGTAAGTGGTGAAAGATCCTACATTCAGATCATTCACTTAGTAAAAGTAGCAATGGGTCGATTCAAATACTCAAAGCTCTGCATTCATAATTTTACTTAAGTTAAAGTATAGTATATTATAGTATGTACTTACAATATTAAAATAAAAGTACTCATCATGGCCCCTGTCAAAATGTTGTTATATTATTGGAATATTATCACTGATGCATTACTGTGTTGCAGTAATGCATCTGATGCATGATGGAGCTAATGGAGGCAAAGCTCATTTAACTAGGCTACTTCATATACTTTTAGGAAGCTAAAAAAAGAGAGAACAACATTTTCCTGTGAAATGTAGTGGGGTAAAATGGAATACTCAAGTTAAGTGCAAGTAGGCTATCTCCAAAAGCTAAGTACAGTGATTAAAATGCATTGTTTTTCCAGAGGAGTGGACAAAGAAAATATAAATTAGTGAAAGAAATATATTTTAAGAACACAGGCGTGAGGGTGCCTCCTCTGCACAGTAGGTGGCAGTGTGGCAGAAACACAGCGCAGACTAAATCTCCCTCAGTGGTGCGTACGCCCACCGTGACGTCACCACAACGACCAATCAGGAGTACCTCGGTGTCTCTTTCAGGAAGTAAACGCAGAAAAAGCAAGGGGGGTAAGCAAGGGGGTAAGCGAGCATCCTATGAGGATATTCTGAGGCTAACAAGCCATCACCTCCCATTAGCATTCCATTGACTCCCATTCATTTTGGCGTCACTTTGACATTGAATAACTTTACATCTGAAGACTATTTGTCCATTGTTTATTTCAAAAGAAACACAACAATGTATAAAAGGCTCCATTACCTTGTATGTCATGTTATGGCCCCATAGCAGCCGTTTTTGTAAAAATAGGCTAAAGATGGTGTCATAACCACGCGACTTACTGTCGCATAGTAGAGAAATTACCGTATAGTCAGGAGAAGCTTGCAGGCAACCGGGGGGGGGGGGGGGGGGGGCGCGGAGGCATACAGTCAAGGGAGAAGCCCATAGAGAGTCCTTGAAAGCATCGGAACAAAATATTTCAGCAACGTTTTGTTCTTGCTCCTACGCTCATGGACAGCTCCTACTCACGCTCTCCGTCTCTGCTAGATTGGGAATGATTGAGATTTCTCTTGGCACAGCTACCAGAAGACTTCCAACTTTCAGACAGGTTGCTCACGTCACATCTACGTCAGCAAGCTCAGTTTGAGGCTGCGCAGTAACGCTCAGCCATCACCGGAAAAGTGCTTCTAATTGACTTCACTGGTCTCCGTCGAAGTCTATGGCGTTCTTTCACTGTCTATAAGAAAAAGTTCTGAGGAAATAGCAAAGAAGCTGTACCTAAAAGTGCAGTCACAGGACAAAAGTCAAAGATAATAATGTCCTTAACCGTTTTGACATCCGCTTACAGGTATGTGGCAAGTGAAGGTATTTCTCGCGAACGTATCCTAACGTTACGTTATAGTTTGCTGACATTAGCTTATAAAATGTCAGACGTGCTGGCAAAGGTTGAAGGATGTCACTAGGATGATATCTACTGTATGAATGTAAATAAAGTAATAATATCGTGATAGTAAATGGTTGAACTTACAGGGAGTCTGAGGTCAACTCCCCTATGTTAATGTTTGACTTTTACATAAATTGATACGTTAATATATTCTGAGGCTGTGAAATCAAATGTTTGGATGCTATGTGTCCACCCTGTAGAGTTAATAATGTTGACCACTACTGTTTCTTCCAGACTGAGGTCCATCTGCAGACTGCAGCGAATCCAGGGCCACATGGTGAGCCACCCCCTCTCATGTACTCTACATACATGTTGTATTGTAGCTTCTAAAGGTCTCCAGTATAGTCAGGATTATAGGGATGCAATTATATGGTTTTCTTGACAGCACAACTTGTGTGTCCTTGTACTTTTATTTATTTTTTCCCTACACTCTCTAAAAATGCAGATTTATAACAGTTTCTTTTTTCATTTACATCTTAATACTAAAGGCTGTTTTTCAGCATTAGGTTGCTTAAGTATCACTCTATTATAGTTATATTGTATTGAAGTGATGCTAAGTCATTAGTAACATTCAGTTTCAATCAAAGTATTTTCTTTAGTCTATCAAAGCAATTACACTAAGTTAACTATTTAAATCAGTTGGAGTGATGCAGCTATTTCAGAGTTTATTACAGTGTGCTGTGCTGTAAAGACTTTTACACAATTGTGTCTCTCTTTTGAATCAGATGTCGAGTCAGTCGGGGATGTCCTACATTATCAGGCTAGGAAATAATAGACTCCTTACTTATTTTTATGTACGAAAACTAAAGAAAAATAAGTTTATAGCTATTTCTGTTCGTGGTAACCAAAGTCCTGGCAGAGCCCTGAAATGTATGACATGGTGTTCATTTCTAATCACCCATTCTCTCCACAGAGTACGTTTGTGTCTGGCTCCCCAGCTGCCCACACAGCTGTAGATGCAGCTCTGAAGGGTATGCACTTCTACAGCCACCTCCAGGCCGAGGACGGTCACTGGGCAGGGGACTACGGCGGACCTCTCTTCCTGCTCCCAGGTAAGCCAAATCATCCTCCTCCATGTCCTTATATTTGACACCTGTAATGTGCAGCAGCTATCTTTTGTCCTTTTGTGTAAAAGAAAAGTTTATTAAAGCCACTATGTGTAGAATTTGGCATTGTGATATTTTGTAAGACACCGTGGCAGACGGAAGTGCACACTGCTTTAATTACACCTGGGGACATGATTTCTAAAATTTCCAGAGAACATTTTAACAAAAAGACCTCTTTCTGGTATGTGATGAAAGATGATGGGGAAAAGAGGGTGTGCAGGTGGAGCTGCGGCACTAACCATTATTCAGCAGAAGATTTCATGACACCAGTGTTTGTGTCTATGGACTTTTATGTCTGTCACTGTATGGGTGTCCATTTCTGTGCTTTAGGTCTCCTCATCACGTGCCATGTGGCTAAGATCCCTCTGGCTGAAGCCTGGAAGAAAGAGATGGTGAGGTATCTGCGCTCTGTGCAGCTGCCAGATGGAGGCTGGGGTCTGTAAGTCAACATGTTAAGTTAGCCGTTTGACCCAAAACGCTGAGACACACACACAGAGGCAGATGGCTGAACAGAGAGATTTATTAAACAGTCAAACTTCGATTTGTGCGAAGAGGGGAAATTAAGGGAATTGTAGCTTCAGTTTGGTACAATACGTGAGGCAGGCAGGCAGACATAAATCCAGGCTGAACTGGGTCTTGGGAGCTGGTAGATTGGAGGAGTATGTCCAGATATGAGAAGCGGAGACCAGAGGTGATCCAGGTGGGCTGTGAAGGGTGGATGAAATAAGCAGCAGGTGGCCGAGCAACAGGCGGGACTGGTCACGGCAGGGAGGCAGCGAAGCAGATCCTTAGAAGATTGTGGGGAGCTGCTGAGTAGGAGTGGGTCAACTGAGTAGTTTTAACGATCTGGCGCTGGAGACGTGAACAGCCCGGGTAGATATACTGATGCGGTGATGACTGGAATGAGCTGCAGCTGAGTGAAACAGTCAGAGTGAATGGCCACGCCCCTTGACCCCGATCCAGAGCCACGCCTCAAGCAGCCTCAGGAACAGACACACAGGGACAACAGAAAAAGGGGAGAAAGAGAAAAAGAAAGAAAACAAACACAAGAAGGGAGAACACAACCAACCCATAACACAACAGCACCCTTTTTTTGTCTTATGATATCCTCACATGCCATATCACTAAAGTGCTTCTTCTGTAAGATGTGTAAGGTCACCGTAACAGCCAAGAGGTGGTAGACGTACGCTTTACCCAGTATCCTTCACACCAAAGGTTAACTCCAAAAAGTGGGAAAACGTCCATTCCAGAAATGATAGGGTCAGTGTTTATAGTGAGATGTAATGTTATGATGCAAGTATTTCCATATGCCTGTTAAATAACTGCTACAGGAAGACTGGTGTAGTACTTACTAAAAGTGTCCATTCATCCCCACCGTTACATAAGAATTACAGGAGAAACGTCTAAAAACATACAGGCTCGGGCTGTCTGAAATATTGCTTATGGCAGCACGGTGGATGTGTTTGGTTTTTCTTCAGACATATTGAAGATAAGTCTACCGTCTTTGGCACAGCGCTGAGTTACATCTCATTAAGGATCCTGGGAGTAGAGCCCGATGATCCAGATATGGTTCGAGCCAGGAACAACCTGCACAGCAAAGGTGGGAAAGAAGAGGTTGAAATGGTCCCCAAAAAATACAACAGCAGTTGTTGATTACTAATCACCTGTCTGTACTGATAACACACAGTTATAAAAACACACTGCCATCCCCAAAAATGTCCAGATGTGGGGAATATGTTACTGCTTTGTGTTTAGTAACAGCATTAACATGGATAACATTCAGCCACCAGATGTCACACTCCCCCTTTCATTGCATTCACATCACAACAGGTGGTTACCTGGCAACTTCTAAGACCTACTAACACTTTTAGCTCACAAGCCTCGTCAGAAGCTGGAACCAAACTTCATCGAGATCTTACAGAGATTAACAAAACATTCTTTTTGGACCCACAATTAAAAAAAAAAGGTTATTTCACAATCATAGTAACCCCACCTTTCTAAAAGCTGATTTTCCACAACAGTTTACTATGCACATAACAAACACACAATGTCCTAAGGAAAGGGCTGTAGCCAGTAAGTGATGCAAATGTTTGCACACATTTACAATTTGCAATCAATAGACGTTTTTAAATGAAAAACATGCGTCAAATATAAAATAATCATGAAAAGACACAATAACAAAAATGTTGGTTGGATGTGCACACTATGATCCTTCTTAGCTTATTCATGCTAAATGCCCAGTTTTTCTCTGTCTTCCTTTCAAGCTGCTGGCGGAAATGTAAATGCTATCATTGCCTTGTGCAACAGAGGATTTTTCATAGCAAAGACCAGACAGTGTGTGTGTGTGTGTGTGTGTGTGTGTGTGTGTGTGTGTGTGTGTGTGTGTGTGTGTGTGTGTGTGTGTGTGTGTGTGTGTGTGTGTGTGTGTGTTAGATTAGTACATTTAAAAAGAGAGAGAAAGAGAGAATTTTCTGAGTCAATGTTAATCAATTCCAGGATGATGGATGTATTTTATCTGATCCAGGTTGTTCCCCACTTGGATGCCAGCCCGTGGTGCAACTCCCGAACCGTACATCTCACATTAAAAATGTGTTCCCTGAATTCAGCTGAATCTCATGATATAGGCCACGGCCATTTCTGCCTAGACTTTTATGCGTGAAAAATTGTGATTTATCTAAAACCTACTTTGCCGATCTCCTCCTAGACCGTGCGACCGATCTGCATTAAACTTGGTATGTAGCATCTCCTGACTGACCTGTCAAAAAAGTTATCAAAAACAAATTTATAGGATAGAAATTGCACATATTACGCACAAACAAATTTGTGTAGCTAAGTATGAAAACACCAACTTTGCTATATCTTGACCAAAATAAATGCTATCAACACAGAACTTTAGATTCTTGTTTGCCATGATCCGTGGTAACAGTTTACTTGGCTCGCCTTCCAGTTTACATTTAGACAAAAAGGTGAGAGCTGCTAATCATGATACATTAATCTACGTGTCAAAGGGGGCGTCCGGTGTCTCTTCTTGTTCTGTTTTTTTTGTTGTTTTTTCATACTTTTTCATTTGTATGTGCCTGTTTAATATGCATAAAATAAAAAATAAATAGGGGGCGTCTGGTAGCTCACTTGGTAGACCATGTACCAAGACTCAGTCCTTACTGTAGCGGCCCATGTTACTGTATGCCATCCCTCTCTCTCTCCACCCGTTCCTGTCTACAGCTGTCCTATCAATTAGAGGCCAAAATGCCCAAACAATAATCTTAAAAAAATCTGTGTCAGAGATTAAATGGTGACGTTACAAGACTAAAAATAGCATGAATGAAAGATTCCCAGTAATTACACAGGTGATTCAAATTGGGTTGATGTGAATGTAGTGGAGAGCAACAGGGTGAGTCACTACTAGTCAGAAACACTGCAGAAGTAGAAATTATTTTTATTAGGAATAACCCCTTAAGTTAGCATCTCGTTTTCGAGGGGGTCCTTAACAGCAGAAATATACAGTACATTCACAATTAGACAGTTAACAAAACAACTTGAGGGGATCTCAAGAAAAACATATATCACAAACATACATACTGACAGACAAAAGACAAAAGCTCTCCATCACACCAAAACCACCCATATCCTCCCCATTCCAACCATTAGATATTAGACAATAAACAACAATAAAGAATAAAGGTCTTAATTCAACACTCCCTGGCTAAAGTGGAAACTATGCGGTCAAATGGAATAGGGAATAAAGAGGCAGGGCACTGCAGGGATGACATGCTTTTATGAATAACAGAAACCTGTTTTATGTTGTTTACCACAATTACAATCATTGTCTAACACATCAAACACATACCCCCTCACACACTGACTACTGCCTGAGCTAATACATTACTACAATACATTACTTCTATTTTCAAATACATTGGCTAAACACTTCATAATATGTAACAGCTAAACCTGACTTTAACAGCTTTCAAACAACCTTGTGGTGCGTAAAAAGGAGAGATTGGGTTATCTCCAGGAATTGAACTCGTTTAGAGTGGCAAGGTGTGGGGTTGGTGTTCCCGCTGAAGAACCATAGACAGTAGTAAAGAACACGGATACAGATGTCCTGTTTTGGTTGATTTATTTGGCTGTGGTCTGTAATAATAAAAAGTAGCAATCAGTACAGCAAACACCACACATAAACACAAATACATATACACAAACATAATAAGGTCATTAAGGTAGCAAGGGACTGTATTCGGTACTCAAGTATATCACAGGAATCATATAACGTACACAAATCACCTCACACGATGCATACAGACAGCGTGACTTAGCTTATTAGCTTTAGCAACGCTAATAACAACAACAGAGATAGCATTATCTTATGCTCATCTAAACAGTACACAATGTTAGCATCCAGTCAGACAGTATCATGTCGTTAATCTCACTTTATGTCTTTTATACACAGCAATAAACCAGGGAGGTTCTTTAGGGCATTAACTCCAGTACTTCACGATACCGATACCAGCGTTTAAGGCAGCATCGGTATTGGTATCGAAACATCACTATTTATAATCCCAACATCTGAAATCAAACAAACTGTTTATTATAATCTACTCTCTCTAAGGTAGCAGGGTGAAGCATTCCTGGTGGCAACTTGTCTCGTTTCCTTCATCTTGGTCTAGTCCGAGTCGCTGCTGCAGGAGCTGCTGGAGTACTACAGCAGGAACAAACATTTTTATTGTCAAACAGGTCATTATTTAAGTTATGACTTCATAATTGAATTATATCATCAAAAACACTGTAAGAAATTAATAAAATAATGAATGAATAATCAATTTTGTTTCATTAGTGTGTCTGAATGATGACTATTTTTCTGGATCTAAGAATTTATAAAAAAAATATTCTTTGAAGGTCCCTTATTGTAAAAAGTAATATTTCCATGTCTTTTTTAACACAAAGCAGGTTGAGTTGCTATACAAAAAAAAACGGTGAAAGTATCAAAACGCTGAATCCACAGAGAAATGTGCCTCTAGGATCCTAAATGATGACTGCCTAAGAAAAATGAGCATAATATAGGACCTTTAAGAAAACATTTGATTTCATTTTCTATTTTAGAATAACTTGGTTTGCTGCTCTCCTATTGGTGTTTTGGTTTGGGCCTCCAAACTTAAACTACAACCACAAGTTGGTTTGTAGAGCTGAAGAGAGCTGTAAAGGGACTCCTTTCACATTGCATATAGTCATTTAATCCATTGTTATTATTATAACAAATATTGATTGTTGCCACGTTATGGTGGGCTTTCATTATGTTTAACCAAGTGATGCCTAAACTTTAGCAAACCTTAACCATGAAGGTAACATCAGGAAATGTTCCACTGATAAAAGTATATATATATATATATATATATATATATATATATATATATATATATATATATATATATATATATATATATATATATATATAATGTTGAAAAAAATATAATTCCTAATTCCTTGTATTTACATTTAAAATGTTTTTTTTTTTTTTTAAATATAAATTACACAACAGACAAAGAAAATATGATCACTTTTACCTATTCCGTCCATACGCGGTCCTATTGACAGCTATTCACAGCATTCTACAGTATATTACCTGGCTACTTATTGGAAGTGGACTGTGATACAGTATGGCTGTTACAAGAGAGACTCCATAATTTGCACTTTGATCAATAAATCAACTGGATCTTACCCCGTGACACGCGTTTCCTTTCTTGTGGCAACGGCCGTGCATGTGACCATGCTTGTGTTTGTGGCGATGACCATGTCTGTGATGTCCAAGCAGGTTTCCAAGCAGTCCACCTCCACTTCCATGTCCATGATGATGACCATGATGATGACCATGCCCATGATGTCCATGATGTCCACGCCCATGATTATGTCCATGCCCATGATTATGTCCATGCCCATGATTATGTCCATGCCCATGTCCCTGCCAAGGACCATAGCCAGGTCCATACCCTCCATTAGGTGGGGCTACAGGGCCGTACCCAGGTGGACCCAAAGGCTGAGGTGCTGGACCACATGGCTGATAGGGTGCACCAAATGGCTGAGTGGGTGCACCCCAAGGCTGAGGAGGGCAGGGCTGGGTTGGGACAGTGCCTGGTGGATATTGAGGATTGTATCCTCCTGCCATTGGCTGAGGATAACAGCCTGAGCCTGGGGGAAACTGGTTTCCTAGTCAAAGACAAGGGGTAGCGCTCATCATATACTCATTCAGTTTCTATACACTTGATGTCAATTTCTCATCCTTAAAATTCAATAAAGTTAAACATAAGGGTGGGGATGGGGTGTCAGTAAAAGTGTAACTGTATTCCACAGGAATATTTGAAAAAGAATATATTTGTATATATATTTACTTTGTAATTTAATCCTAACTCTTGTTGTGGGAAGAATTCACCATATAGTCTGTGTTCTTCTAATCCTCCAACGTGCACATACTAGCTTTAAGGCCTGGTTCAAACATTAGGAAATCCGATGATTTACACTGATTGTAATCCAGAAGAAGACATGTAAGACAGGAGGAAGAGTTAAAACCAGCTTGTTTATCAGCATCTACTGGCTAAACCAGTTACATTGTCTTGTTTTGTAAAGAGCCACTATGTGCTTTTGCAGTCATCTGTCCCTGTACCTCAGCTAAACAAATAACTCACACACACGCCCATGATATTTGACGACATAATTATACATTGAGAACATTCACGTACAGAATAAAAACCTTTCAAAACATCATATACTCATTCAGTTTCTATACTTGATGTCAATTTCTCATCCTTAAAATTCAATAAAGAAAGTTAAACATAAGGGTGGGGATGGGGTGTCAGTAAAAGTGTAAAAGATGGTAACAATAAGTGAGTTATTTACCTGCGTTATTCCAGTTCATCTTAAAAATCCAGATCCAAACCCTGAAACTGAGAGAAACCACTTAAATGCACACAAATCCCCTCTTAACAGAGGAAAATAAATGACTTTTTATGAAAATGCAGATATAAGTGGTTATAAAACCTAAAATACTATATTGTCTAGAAACAAAGCAAATGCAGTCCACTTAACTGGAAATGACAGTGTGCTTTGTAAAATGTTGCAAACAGGCAGAGCAGGTCAGAAATACCATAAAGCTAAGTCACACATGACTGTATAAAGACAAAGCTACCCATGGGTATGACTTAATGATATAGACATGATCACTAAATAATGCAATACAGTTAACACACAATACATGTAAGCAAACACACACGTTCTATGCTTAGAAAGGTTCTAGTGAACTCACCGTGTGCTGGAGTACAGATCCACAGATACAGCAGTCAGCTGGCTCTGCCTTTATATACACGTAAAGCCACACCTCAGATTGGTCATCAGCAGGGGCAGAGCCTAAACTCACACAAACATTTATTTTCTCCGTAGTGTGTAAACATACACGTCAGATTTTGTTACTTTTTATAACATAACTATTTATGTCTTTGTCATCATGTGGCACCAGATAAGCAACAATGACAATAATCCTGGGCAAACTCAATAGCGTCACTGTTACATTTTAGAAAACTAATTAATTGTCAATGTCAATTTTATTTGTGTAGCACCTTTCATTACACATAAACCCAAAGTGCTTTACATTTAAAACAAAGCATAAATAGAAATAAGAATACACAACAAGACAATCAACAAAAACTAAACAAGACATACATCTGCGACCATACAAATTCTCACACACATACACACACACACACACACACACACACACACACACACACACAGTTAAAAATGTATGTAAATCTACAAAAACAGTTTTTATGTATGATTTTGTCTAAATAAGGACTTGGACAAACATTTGTAATTATGGGAAACCCTCTGTGTCTCACCTCATGATAAACGTGTTTATAAGTGATTCTCAGCTTTAGAGCTTTAGTTTTAAGCTAAGAAAGTCAACCTTCTGTCAAGTTGGTCACTCACCTCTGATAAGTACACTAAATTCACTTTACTGTGATTGCCTATCCTCTGTTTCAATTAAAGATTCCATATTGTAAAAAAAAAAAGTGAGATTGCTATGTCTTGTTCTAGTCTAAGCAAGTTGAGGTGCTATATAAATACTGTGAAAGTATCAAAATGCTCAATCCACAGACAAATGGACACATGCTGTACTTAGAAACTGCGCCTTTAGACAAGCCATCAGGACTTCCGCACGGTTGTGATGTCTCAACTAAATTATAAACGCAACACTTTTGTTTTTGCCCCCATTTTTATGAGCTGAACTCAAAGATCTAAGACCTTTTCTATGTACACAAAATAACTATTTCTCTCAAATATTGTTCACAAATCTGTCTAAATCTGTTAGTGAGAACTTCTCCTTTGCCGAGATAATCCATCCACCTCACAGGTGTGACATATCAAGATGCTGATTAGACAGCATGATTATTGCACAGGTGTGCCTTAGGCTGGCCACAATAAAAGGCCACTCTAAAATGTGAAGTTTTACTGTATTGGGGTGGTGGGGGTCCGAAAACCAGTCAGTAAACAAACAAAAAAGAAGTTGCTGGATATTGGCAGGCCTCTCTAAAATGTGCAGTTTTATCACACAGCACAATGCCACAGATGTTGTAAGTTTTGAGGGAGCGTGCAATTGGCATGCTGACTGCAGGAATGTCCACCAGAGCTGTCGCCCGTGAATTGAATGTTCATTTCTCTACCATAAGCTATCTCCATAGGCGTTTCAGAGAATTTGGCAGTACATCCAACTGGCCTCACAACCGCAGACCACGTGTAACCACACCAGCCCAGGCCCTAAATATCCAGCATCTTCACCGCCAAGATCGTCTGAGACCAGCCACCCGGACAGCTGCTGCAAGAATCGGTTTGCATAACCAAAGAATTTCTGCACAAACTGTAAGAAACCATCTCAAGGAAGCTCATCTGCATGCTCGTCGTCCTCATCGGGGTCTCGACCTGACTGCAGTTCGTCGTCGTAACCGACTTGAGTGGGCAAATGCTCACATTCGATGGCGTCTGGCACTTTGGAGAGGTGTTCTCTTTATGAATGAATCCCGGTTTACACCGTTCAGGGCAGATGGCAGACAGCGTGTATGACTTCATGTGGGTGAGCAGTTTGCTGATGTCAACGTTGTGGATCGAGTGGCCCATGGTGGCGGTGGGGTTATGGTATGGGCAGGCGTATGTTATGGACAACGAACACAGGTGCATTTTGAATGCAGAGATACCGTGACAAGATCCTGAGGCCCATTGTTGTGCCATTCATCCACAACCATCACCTCATGTTGCAGCATGATAATGCACATCCCCATGTTGCAAGGATCTGTACACAATTCCTGGAAGCTGAAAACATCCCAGTTCTTGCATGGCCAGCATACTCACCGGACATGTCACCCATTGAGCATGTTTGGGATGGTCTGGATCGGCGTATACGACAGCGTGTTCCAGGTCCTGCCAATATCCAGCAACTTCTTTTTTTTTTTTTTTTTGTTTACTGACTGGTTTTCGCCCCCCCTCCCCCCCCCCCCCAAATACAGTAAAACTGCACATTTTAGAGTGGCCTTTTATTGTGGCCAGCCTAAGGCAACCTGTGCAATAATCATGCTGTCTAAAAGTATGAACCTTAAATTAGCATAAGATGGGACTTTAAAGCGCGTACTAAGAATAAAGGGTGTTGCATGCTGTGCGTGCAGCAGCCCTTACTTGATGTATGCCTCCAGGCTGCTCTGTCCTAGCAGCTGGTCCTCCAGGAGGTAGGTGTTGTGTGAGGAGGCGATGAAGTAGTGGCTAAGCGGCTGGCTCATGTCCTGGTGAAGATCCAGATGCTTCGGTTTAAATATGGAGCCCTCCTGTGAGCACAGGTAGATCTGGAAGCCATCTAACAACATTTTGCCTTGCTTCTTGGCTGCACAGAGGATATGATATGACTTTAGTAGTCACAGATCAAGAGGCAGCGCAGGCAGAGGTGGAAGAAGTATTGAGATTCATACTAGTAAAAGTACTAATACCACACTGTAAAGACACTCTGTATCAAAGTACTCCGCTACATGTCGGAGAGAATTATTGTATTTTTTACTCCACTACATTAATCTGACATCTTTAGTTACTAGTTACTTACTACCAAAACTTACTACCAAAACAATTTGGATCATTTCCAGTTTCTACAATGTTTCTGCATTGAGTACTTTAATTGCTTGAGTACATTAACTTGATGATATCTACATACTTTTACTTAAGTAACATTTTCAAGGAAGTACTTTTACTTGTAAGCGTATTTCTACAGTGTGGTATTAGTACTTTTACTTAAGTAAAGGATCTAAATACTTCTTCCACCACTGGATAGAAGAATTAAACCCACAGAGGGAGAGGGAGAAAATGGATTTGAACATTTTCCTTTTGAATTTGTACGGTTATTCTTTTGCATAACCAATGCCTAATAGGTACATATTCAAGCTATGGGGATTTACAAGGCCTGCTTGGTCCGTGTACGTTTTGATAGTTTGTTTTTTCGTTTGAACCACAAAACAAAATAAGGAGAAATCAGCTGTTTTTCTTTTGTTGTTTCAAACCAAAAACAAAGAAACAGTAAAAAAAAGAGCCGTTCCCCCGTTTTTGGTTTCTGAATCCAAAAACGATAAACGACTAAACCAAATTCAAATAACGGTCCGATTTTGTTTTTTTGAAATTCCTTTTTTCATTTCTCCGTTTGAAGATCTACATTAAAAGATAGACAGGTGGGCCAAGTGACCCGGAAGTAATAGTAAATATAGCCTATCAAAATAACAGCCAAGCTTTTAGAGCGGTCATAATATGCAGCACTAACGTTATACCAGAGTAACGTTGGAAGAAATAAAATCAATCAGTAGATAGGCTTATATAAACTGGACCGAAAGAAATATGTTAGCACCAGTAGTTTATTACAGTGATGTAATATCGTGCCTATCACGTACACATCACCAGTCACCTTTTAATGAGCGCAATGTTTGGTTCAATACAGTTGGTAATAGTTAACCTAAGAATTTATTGTGTGTGCAGAGTTGTTACGGTTAGCACTATATTATATAATTAAATTAATATGTAATGTGGTTTCCACGGTAATGGACCAAACTGTTCCCCCTTTCTACCAGCAGGTGGCAGTATTTACGTGACTTTGGCGCGTTTTAGATACAGCCATTCGTTGGCGCAAAATCTTTGAATTAACGGAAGCCCAAGGGGGTCAGTATTTGGAGGCAGCTTTGAAAGCTGTCTATGGAAAAGCTACAGAAAAGTTCTGGGCCCATGGTGGGGCTATCATTGGATACCGCCTGATGCCTTTTGTTTTTCTAGCACCTCATATTCATTCAAGTAGTCTTCTTTGAAATGTGTACCTTGAACACGTTTTGTTTACATTCCAGATTGATTATAAAGGCTAGTTGCTGTCAGAAATTACTAGGCATATTGGTAATATTAAGCAGAATAGCCTACTTAACAACTGCCATCATTATGTATTGCTACAGGACCACACTACAGAAAACACCTCCTAAAGTTATGATAATATTTATGGAATTGTATTTTTACTATTACATACACACATTTTTCAGATAAAGTTCATGCATCTCAGTGATGCACAGTTCACGTCTCAATCATCTATTGCTACGATATCTGTCATTGCACAGTCCAAACGATATATTGAGCTGCAGTCAGAGGGAGTGAAAGCAAACAAATGTTGATTGCTTATGCTGCTTAAGACACATAGGCTAGGTGTACAGACACATTCTCATTTCTTCATTTTATGCCATTCTAAAACATTTGTATGTTAATATTTAAGCTTTCATTGAAATATAAAGACAGTGCTGCAAGTCTGATCATAAATAAGGACAGTCAAAGTATGGACAGATGAGGTCACCACCCAGGAGAGCCTTGAGGATCTCCTGGGTGACATCTTTGTGACATCAGTGTGACATCTTACATCAGCAAATGTGTTGATGACGTGGTGATCACCTGACTGGAAACATCACAAACTGGCATGGGATGTGCATGGCCCAGGGAGATTAAAACTGCTCAAGATTATTGGTACCCATCTCCTGAGCATCAGTGATGTCGGTGAGGTGCCTACGCAGAGCCCAAAGGACACTAAAGGACAGTACCCACCCAGCCACAGCCTGTTCACCCTGCTGCCTTCTGGGAAGAGATATAGAAGTTTCTGCTGCCGCACCACCAGACTGCAGAGCAGCTTTTTCCCCCAAGCTATCAGACTCTTACACTCTAGTTCATCCTCAGCACTGCTCCACTGATTATAGTTTATTTCTGTTTACCATTTTTATAATTGCTTCTATGTTAATGTATATTGTCTGCTATGTAGCAGAAGGGAGTTACAAACTCAATGTATACTTTATACTATATAACCTGTTATATTGTGACAAAATAAATCTACCCACCTACCATAATTTCCATGTTTTGGAAAGGCCAAGTCAAAAGTTCTTACCTTAAAATAACTGAAATGTTGTGGAAGGATGAGGAAGCAAGCAGCTCATGTGAGGAAACCCACCAACATCCAAGAGTTGAAGCTGTTCTGTACAGAGGAATGGGCAACGATTCGTCCAAGTCAATAAGCAGGACTGTTCAAAAGTTACTGGAAACGTTTTGTTGCAGTTATTGCTGATGTACTCAGCGTTGACAGCCTGCTTTTAGTAATGTAATAATGTTTTTGGACTTTCTTTTGAGGACCTTGTAAAATGTTCTTACCTTAGGGCTTCACAGTAAATGTTCTGCAGCCATAGATTGTACATGCAATGCCTTTGAAAGCATGTATGTGCTATATATGTTGAATACATGTTTAAGACTTGGATTCTCTTCACTCGCATGACACAATGGGAGTGTTGTATGTTATACACACTGGGATGTGTATAGAGAAGAAAGATTCACACAGTATATAGCACACTGGTAAATCATTCTTTTGGCCAGATGGCCTACATTAGGACATTTCTGATGGGAGTTGGTTGTCTGAGCTGCTAAGAAGCTGATAGCAGTGTTAGAATCAGGTTAAAACTCTGGGCTGGGAGTGAATGATGATGATGATGATAACTAGGTTGCAAATAAAATCCAAATCCAAATGAAATGAACAACAATAAATGCATCTGTATCAGTAATCTTGATTTAAAACAGTTACCAAAGACACAATACAGTCAGTCATGTAAATACTGCCACCTGCTGGTAGAAAGGGTTTGGTCCATTACCGTGGAAACCACATTACATATTAATTTAATTATATAATATAGTGCTAACCGTAACAACTCTGCACACACAATAAATTCTTAGGTTAACTATTACCAACTGTATTGAACCAAACAATGCGCTCATTAAAAGGTGACTGGTGATGTGTACGTGATAGGCACGATATTACATCACTGTAATAAACTACTGGTGCTAACATATTTCTTTCGGTCCAGTTTATATAAGCCTATCTACTGATTGATTTTATTTCTTCCAACGTTACTCTGGTATAACGTTAGTGCTGCATATTATGACCGCTCTAAAAGCTTGGCTGTTATTTTGATAGGCTATATTTACTATTACTTCCGGGTCACTTGGCCCACCTGTCTATCTTTTAATGTAGATCTTCAAACGGAGAAATGAAAAAAGGAATTTCAAAAAACCAAAATCGGACCGTTATTTGAATTTGGTTTAGTCGTTTTTCGTTTTTGGATTCAGAAACCAAAAACGGGGGAACGGCTCTTTTTTTTACTGTTTCTTTGTTTTTGGTTTGAAACAACAAAAGAAAAACAGCTGATTTCTCCTTATTTTGTTTTGTGGTTCAAACGAAAAAACAAACTATCAAAACGTACACGGACCCCCCAGGTACAAGTTCATGGCCAAATACATTCACTGAAGACACATCCAGTCAAGTTAATACCATAGAACCATGATTTATTCTAAAGGAAAATGGCAGTGAAGTGAGGGACAGTGATATAAGGCAACATGGACATGTGTTCAATATACTTTATAAACCAGAGCACACTAACTGGACGTCACAGAAAGCAGCATTTTATCACATGTGTTTAGGGAGTAGCTCTGATGGATGAGCTGTCCTGGAATGTCAACACAGAAAATAATTCAGAGAATTAAATGTGAGGTTTCCTGGAATGTCAACACAGAAAGTAATTCAGAGGATTAAATGTGCTCTAAGCGATGTTGGGTGACGTTTGCTGTATGTGACAAAAAATGTTGTAGCCTAAAAAACACGTGAAATCGCTTAGAGCACCTTTAAATGTGTTACTTTATCTGATAGATTCAACTCTGAAAACACAACTGAAGTGTTTGAACGTCCATAAAGGGCTACATGTAGACATTGGTAGGCTGACTGTGATTCATTAAGACTCATGACTCCATTAGGACAGCTCATGTCACCAACAAAAAAGATAGACTTTCCACTGATTGTCTGAACTTGGTGGCTGTTGTTGATATTCAATTTTGTTATCCTGGCACAAAGTCTGATGCACCTTTTTAAAAAGTCTTCACAGCTGGACCTTCCCAGCCAACGGACTGCTGGGGTAAAGCGTTGAGAAGCGACCGAGGGTCCAGACTGTGAAGACATTTCTGTAGGAGGTGTAGCTGATGGCACAGCTCTTGTTAAACACACCTGCAATATTCTCCTGAGGAGGGGAAGCACAAGACATCACATATCAAAGCTCACATTATATTTTATACCATCATTAGATTCATTGGTTATTAGTTACTTGCAGCATAAGCTAAATATAATTAGAGTGTAGGACTTGTAATTAATGAGATATATGGGCCTCAGAGACTCACCTGTGGCCAGTCTCCGTTGGGCAGCTGGTTGTCAATCAGCAGCTTCACTCCTCTCTCAATGGCCCGCCTGTCAGGATGCCTGGTTATGCACACAAGAGATTTGATTGAAATAATTTGAGTGAATTGAATTGACTATCAACAACTTCAAGTCCCTTTGGTAGTCAGGTGAATCAACTGTATAGCATGCATGTAATTAAAGGCAACAGCACAATCTTTGCAGATGATCCCATCATATCCAGTTGCATTGTGATCCAGTGTAAACACCAAGCCTCTGAGTTGAGCTTTACCTGACAGCCATGAGGCCTAACAAAGCCCAGCAGGTGTTGTGGATCTGAGCGCTGCTGCTCTGGACGTAGCGCCGCTGCTCGCACGACTCAAAGTCCTCCCCCCAGCCTCCATCAGACATCTGCCGGTCCAGCAGGAACTGACAAGCTTTGTGCACCTCCACGCACACGTCCCTGTTAACAGAGGCAGGTAGTGCAATTAGGTATGTGGGCTAGGAGTTTATCTGTGTCCTGTGTGGCTTGGCAAGTTAAGGATTACACTGTGTGCTTGGTTCAGTATAAAGCTTCAGTGATCAGTGGGACACTTACTCATCCTGGTAGATGTGACCCATACAAGCAAAGGCTTCAAGGCCAAACCATATTCCATATGTGAAGCACACTCCCCAGGACCTGAGCCAGAGCAAAATAATTACTTTCTATTAAACATGACCTGCGTTAGCATATCAGGTAGTACAACAGAAAGTGCAGTCTCACCCTTCCCACGATCCGTCAGGCCTCTGCACCTTCCTGCAGTACTCCAGTCCTTCTCTTAGAGTGGACCTTAAAACGAGACCAACAAACACATTAACAGAAACCCTCCACATCTTCTCTTCTGAACATCATCAAGAACTGAGAAATGATTTAGGTAAAAGTGTCTGTGTGTGTCAGTGTTTTTTTATGGCTCTCTCTGCCATTTATTCTTTTTTAAAAACAATTTCTCAAGTTTTTAAACAAATACCAGATAGCAAAAAATATGATTTTAACACGTGTGTTAAAGCCAGCTTAGCTTGGAATGAGCTTGGTCAAGGTTTATGCGTGTTTCATCAGATTAGTCAGCCGTTTCTGTGCTATTCAGTAATTAAAACTAATAGATGTGTGTAGTATACCTTATCTCCTGAGCACGGTGTTCAGGGTAGGCCTTCTGGAAGTGCCTCAGAGCCTGCATTACTGCTGAAGTACACTCCACATAGGTATAATCTATCATGATGTCCCCTGTGTGTGTGTGTGTGTGTGTGTGTGTGTGTGTGTGTGAGAGAGAGAGAACACAGTGTTAGTTTTAACAGGGAACATGACAATATATTTGCCCTTCGATATTTAAGGCCATAATATTGCAACATATCCAGAGTCCAATTGAAAAAGTTGAAAGGAGACAGAAATGGTATGCTTATATTTGGCTTTTGTTTCCCTTTTCCCATCTGCATATTTGCAGGTTGAGTAACACTGGCAGTCCTGGCAGCGTGAACCAAGCGGCTCTAAGTTAAATCATGCACCAACTTGTATCATGCTATCATTATGACATCAACGATTCCAAGAAATTAATTCTGTGACCTTTTATTTCATGGCCTTTTGTTAATCTTTAGCCATGGACTTATACTTATTTAGAATTTCTACCGCCACAATTAAGTGTAATAACATGCAGTAGATTGAAAGTAATGTTTTAAGACTAAACATATCTGGCAGTATAGTGCATTAAACATAGGTGTGGGGGTGCACCTGCAGCACCCCCTGGTGGCAAAGCTTTAAAACTGCGATGACAATAAAATTTCTTCTTGTAAATATCTCTGGTTGTTGTTTCTGTTCCACGACATTTTGTACGTCATGTTTGGGGTGTGGGATGAAGAGAGGGATACTTTTCATCCATCCATCCATCTTCGTCCGCTTATCCGGTATCGGGTCGCGGGGGTAGCAGCTCCAGCAGGGGGCCCCAAACTTCCCTTTCCCGAGCCACATTAACCAGCTCCGACTGGGGGATCCTGAAGCGTTCCCAGGCCAGGTTGGAGATATAATCCCTCCACCTAGTCCTGGGTCTTCCCCAAGGCCTCCTCCCAGCTGGACGTGCCTGGAACACCTCCCTAGGGAGGCGCCCAGGGGGCATCCTTACCAGGTGCCCGAACCACCTCAACTGGCTCCTTTCAACACGAAGGAGCAGCGGCTCTACTCCGAGCTCCTCACGGATGACTGAGCTTCTCACCCTATCTCTAAGGGAGACGCCAGCCACCCTCCTGAGGAAACCCATTTCGGCCGCTTGTACCCTGGATCTTGTTCTTTCGGTCATGACCCAGCCTTCATGACCATAGGTGAGGGTAGGAACGAAAACTGACCGGTAGATGGAGAACTTTGCCTTCTGGCTCAGCTCTCTTTTCGTCACAACGGTGCGATAAATTGAATGTAATACCGCACCAGCTGCGCCGATTCTCCGACCAATCTCCAGTTCCATTGTCCCCTCACTCACGAACAAGACCCCAAGGTACTTGAACTCCTTCACTTGGGGTAAGGATTCATTCATTCAAGGATACTTTTAGTATTTTTTTAATTATTTAATTTACCTTCAGTGTGTTCTTAAAGAACTTGCTCACTTTCTATCAGCTCTACATCCACAAACAAGAGGGCTCTTCACCGAGGTAGAAAAGCTGATCCACTTGTGCCTCTGTTTACCAGTGTCTACTGCTGGCTCACAAAAGGTCTTTCTCAGCTCTTCGCCGCCTGAAAACCTGGCTTCGTAGCACTATCAGTAGACTTTCACACATGGCACTGCTTCACTTCCACGAAGCCATTTTGGATGATCTACGTTTGGTGTACCGAAATCACCGTAAGGTGTCTTACATCTCTGCGTCTTTTTCCTGCTGTCGTGCAGGCCCAGATGGTAGCCTATATTTACCCTAGTATGATTGTGATTTATGTATGCCTATTATAAAGAAACAAATAGTCTGTAATTTTTCAGAATTTGTCACATACAGTCTGGTACTTTGTGGCACTTAGGCCTTTTTTTTAGGCCGATATGCGGTTTATAAACTAATCTACTTGTGGTTGTTTTAAAATAAACATACGTTGTCATCTAGAAAACCGATCCTGGTGAGTTGAGCTCCTTGTTTTTACAGACATTTTGATTATGCATGTATTAGTAATAATATATAATTTACACTGGTTGCACTATATACAGTAAATAACATTTTAGTTTATATGCACGCATTCACACAGATATTTAGATTTTCAACACAAGTTTTTGGAGTTCGTTGTGCAGTAGGCCCTATGATGGGATATATATATATATATATATATATATATATATATATATATATATATATATATATATATATATATATATATATATATATATATACACACACACACACGTCAGCTCAGCTGTACTTCATAGAGGGGAGGGGCGAGTGAGTTTTTAAAAGGAGACCAAGGTAGAGTGGTCTGCAGAATACAGAGCCTGTGTAACATAGTATCTTTAGACTCTACATGGACCGTGGACCCCCCACCCCCACCCCACATACCTACCAAACACCTCGGAGGGGTTGAGTAACTCCAGGAGTCTCCCTCCTCTCTTAGTTTCATATGTGGCAAATCCTCCATCAGAGTTCCTCATGCTCAGCAGCTACAAGGAGAAAATCGACACATAGTGAAGTCCAGTTTTTTCATTGCAAATTTGAAACTATTACTTTAAACCAGTGTTATCAAAATAAAACCTCTGGAGCTTTTCATAAAAGATGAACTTGGGAAACATGACAATGGTTGCATATTTATGTGCTTACCAAAAACAAAAACAAAAAAAGACTTTAACTGATGGGAGTATGAGGAGTCTTCCAGGTATGTATTGAGTGCAGACTCACCACATTGACAGCATCATACAGGCGCTCTGAGGGGACCAGCTGGCCAATGGAGGGACACAGCTCCTGCAGCAGCATCACTGACTTCAGGCCCTCCGCCGTGCAGTCTGCCACAATCCAACCACAGTCGCGGGTACTGAAAGGGAAGCCTCCCTGTCAAAAAAGAATGCAATGATACAAAATGCATTCATACACACAAACAAGCCAACAGGCCAAGAAATGTTTTTTTCAGAGGCCATTTTTGCCTTCCTTTTCAAAGGCATTTGAGTTTTTTTTATTATAAGAAGTGTTGAAAAGTGGCTCTTTTGTGATATTAGTTTTACCTTGTTCATCTGTCTGTAGTACTTCTGATACTTAGGAGGATTCTCAGGTATCTGTTAGAGTGTCAGGCATAAACAAATCACTATTAAAGCAGTTCATATTACAGGTTTGATCTTTAGCACACCTGAATGTGTTTGGTAGTAAAAAACAGAAGCTCAAAATATAGATTTTATTCCTACTAGGTAATGAAAACAGTGTGTAACTGAGATGTTGGTGGTACCTGTGTGATGGTGAGAAACTGATGGGCATCTCGGAGGCACTTGGCTAGTCTAGAATTATATTGGGCTCCTGCCTGAAAGCCCCCAACAAACAACTAATTATAATCAGCTACCGTTATATAACACAATTTAACCAAGATTTTAAGCCAACACGCAAACTTCTACTCTTAGATCTTTATAATATATGCCTGCTTGCTCACTTGCATTGAGTAGACATTTTTTTTATTGTTCTTTTTGAGTTACCTCAAGGAAAGCCTGTACAGCAAAACAAGTATCCCAGAGTTGAGATCCATTGGTTCCCTGTGCACAACAAAAAAGGACAAAGTGGTCAAACACTCCGACTAAGTTAAAATGGAACTAACGGAGAGTGCTGAAACTTGGACTGCAGGACAAAAGACAAAGTGTGAAACCAGCAAGTCGGCTAAAAGAATGTAATTGGAAGGTGAAAAGTTGATTTAGTTTTAAGGTAGTTTTAAGTCCATGTGTCCATTTCTCCACCGCTTATCTGCACCATAACTGACTCCTTTCATCGCAAAAGAAAGTTTGTACTCAGAGCTCCTTCTGAATATCTGAGCTCTTTAACCACTCCTAAATGTGAGCCTTTAGGGTGAGACAACATAATGATTTAACAGCTACAAAAGTACTACTACTACTACTACTACTACTACTACTACTGGACAACTGTGTACAGTCACACTCAACAAACTCTCACCTGCATTTTCATGCCGTCTAATCCCAACCTGGAACACAGAGAACTTATTGTCAGTTTATCAATTGTATATTTTTTTGCACATCTTTGGTTAAGAATCTATTACAACTGAATGTACTTTTTTTTTTAACATTACACATTATATATAGCGAAGAACATTGACTATAACACCTAATTTGTTTTAGTCAGTGATAGAACAGATGTCTGTTTTGTTCCAAAAATAGGTTGTTCGAGACCGGCTGACTGACCAGAGGTAGTCTGGGATCCTGGACACATGCTCCTGAAAGACGGGAGAGGAGGGACCATCCACATACCAGCGAACCAGCATGTTGATAGTCTTGGAGATCTGAGGAGAAAGGCCAATACTTCATGTTCCCACCCTCTATTTCTTTAACAGTGTCAGTTTAAATAGGGTGATTTGTAAACCTTTGGAAATAAGTTGTAGAGTTTTTTTTAATCCTGTGTCAAGCATACATATTTCCAATACTCTTATTTCCTTTGTTGTTGTTTTTTTATATCTGTGTTTTCTGTATCTGTGTATATACTACCGGTCCAATGCTGATACATTTAGTGAAGCAGTCGTCAGCCTGGATGTGTTCATACAGCTCTTTGACGGCCTTTCCTCTCAGCGTGGTGCTGTGGTGGGCTTCGTACACATTCAGCACCACTGCAGGGCAACAGGAACAGAGTCACCAGTTAGGGGAGTTAAACTTTTAGGCAAATTCCAATGAAAACAACTTTTCTTTATCATTGATAAAATCATCCTGTTGCCAGGGATATGCCTAATATGTTTGTCACAATTGAGTGCATTGCTAATCTGCAATGTGCAACCCATTTGTGTGTCATCCCCTTTATCGTTAAACGTGTTGAAATCACGGTCACTTTAACTTCATCCTCATCAATTTCATGTGAACGATCATTGCGTGCTGCCTGTTTTGCAGCAACATGCTTCTGTAGGTGGTTTGTCATCATGGTGCCCAGTGTGCTGTGCATGCTTACTGTAGGCGACAGTGAGCAGTGTGCTGTGAGGTGTGTACATGTCACATGCTGCCACATTGTTCCTCTGAGCAGGCCAGTTGATGGTTGCATAGTCCTGGACATAAAGCTCCTAATAAACAAAGAGCAGGAAATTGGTTATGCATATGTATAAACATACTGTGTGTTTATATATTATATGTAAAGAAGAAGTGGTTTATATATCATTTCAGTTCAATACTGCCAAAAATAAAAGAAAGAAAGAAAGATACTACATAGGGCTCTACCCTCTGCATAGTTTAAAGGTGGATCACAGAAATGGAAGATTCCACCCTTTCATACGCCTACACTGACATAAAGGGGTGTGTGTGTGTGTGTGTGTGTGTGTGTGTGTGTGTGTGTGTGTGTGTGTGTGTGTGTGTGTGTGTGGGGGGGGATTTTTACTTTTCTCTGACATTTCAAAGCCTCAACAGCTAATCAACTGATCAAAGAAATACATGACATATTAACTGATAACGAAAATAAGTTGCACCTCTGACTTTTAATATTGATATTTAATTATGTAATATTATTAGGACATATCATCTACAAAGCCTCTCTTCTAACGGTGTTAAAATTCTGAGTTTTCCCTCCCCCTTGTGGAATGAGATGGTTCCAGCACCTGTCTGAGGCTGAGGACCAGGGAGTCTTCGTCTGCAGACAGTCTGACAGCGTAACAGTAGCTCATGGGGAGGTAGACCTGGCGACAGTGACACCACAGGGTAGAGGGGTGTGCTGGCATCCAAGTGGGGAACAACCTGGAACAGATCAAATACATCCATCATCCTGGAATTGATTAACATTGACTCTTTCTCTCTCTTTTTAAATGTACTAATCTAACACACACTGTCTGGTCTTTGCTATGAAAAATCCTCTGTTGCACAAGGCAATGATAGCATTTACATTTCCGCCAGCAGCTTGAAAGGAAGACAGAGAAAAACTGGGCATTTAGCATGAATAAGCTAAGAAGGATCATAGTGTGCACATCCAACCAACCTTTTTGTTATTGTGTCTTTTCATGATTATTTTATATTTGACGCATGTTTTTCATTTAAAAACGTCTATTGATTGCAAATTGTAAATGTGTGCAAACATTTGCATCACTTACTGGCTACAGCCCTTTCCTTAGGACATTGTGTGTTTGTTATGTGCATAGTAAACTGTTGTGGAAAATCAGCTTTTAGAAAGGTGGGGTTACTATGATTGTGAAATAACCATTTTTTTTTAATTGTGGGTCCAAAAAGAATGTTTTGTTAATCTCTGTAAGATCTCGATGAAGTTTGGTTCCAGCTTCTGACGAGGCTTGTGAGCTAAAAGTGTTAGTAGGTCTTAGAAGTTGCCAGGTAACCACCTGTTGTGATGTGAATGCAATGAAAGGGGGAGTGTGACATCTGGTGGCTGAATGTTATCCATGTTATTAATTTCATCAATTGCACCTTCAAAAGCATGACTGATGCTGATAATATGGGATGTTAGAACTTACCACATCTCTGGTAGCAGTGTGTTCATTCCCTCCCAACTGTAGACATTTAAAATGGCCAACCAGAATTTACCCCATGAGGGAATCCCCACAGCGCCGCCTATACAAAATAAAAAACAGGTAGCTTCAGTTTGAAGCTACTACCATAAATAATTCACATTCACACTATAGCCCAGCATTGACTACAACTCACATTAAAATAATATGCCTTTACTAAACACAAAGCAGTAACATATTCCCCACATCTGGACATTTTTGGGGATGGCAGTGTGTTTTTATAACTGTGTGTTATGAGTACAGACAGGTGATCAGTAATCAACAACTGCTGTTGTATTTTTTGGGGACCATTTCAACCTCTTCTTTCCCACCTTTGCTGTGCAGGTTGTTCCTGGCTCGAACCATATCTGGATCATCGGGCTCTACTCCCAGGATCCTTAATGAGATGTAACTCAGCGCTGTGCCAAAGACGGTAGACTTATCTTCAATATGTCTGAAGAAAAACCAAACACATCCACCGTGCTGCCATAAGCAATATTTCAGACAGCCCGAGCCTGTATGTTTTTAGACGTTTCTCCTGTAATTCTTATGTAACGGTGGGGATGAATGGACACTTTTAGTAAGTACTACACCAGTCTTCTTGTAGCAGTTATTTAACGGGCATATGGAAATACTTGCATCATAACATTACATCTCACTATAAACACTGACCCTATCATTTCTGGAATGGACGTTTTCCCACTTTTTGGAGTTAACCTTTGGTGTGAAGGATACTGGGTAAAGCGTACGTCTACCACCTCTTGGCTGTTACGGTGACCTTACAAATCTTACAGAAGAAGCACTTTAGTGATATGGCATGTGAGGATATCATAAGATAAAAAAAAGGGTGCTGTTGACTTACAGACCCCAGCCTCCATCTGGCAGCTGCACAGAGCGCAGATACCTCACCATCTCTTTCTTCCAGGCTTCAGCCAGAGGGATCTTAGCCACATGGCACGTGATGAGGAGACCTAAAGCACAGAAATGGACACCCATACAGTGACAGACATAAAAGTCCATAGACACAAACACTGGTGTCATGAAATCTTCTGCTGAATAATGGTTAGTGCCGCAGCTCCACCTGCACACCCTCTTTTCCCCATCATCTTTCATCACATACCAGAAAGAGGTCTTTTTGTTAAAATGTTCTCTGGAAATTTTAGAAATCATGTCCCCAGGTGTAATTAAAGCAGTGTGCACTTCCGTCTGCCACGGTGTCTTACAAAATATCACAATGCCAAATTCTACACATAGTGGCTTTAATAAACTTTTCTTTTACACAAAAGGACAAAAGATAGCTGCTGCACATTACAGGTGTCAAATATAAGGACATGGAGGAGGATGATTTGGCTTACCTGGGAGCAGGAAGAGAGGTCCGCCGTAGTCCCCTGCCCAGTGACCGTCCTCGGCCTGGAGGTGGCTGTAGAAGTGCATACCCTTCAGAGCTGCATCTACAGCTGTGTGGGCAGCTGGGGAGCCAGACACAAACGTACTCTGTGGAGAGAATGGGTGATTAGAAATGAACACCATGTCATACATTTCAGGGCTCTGCCAGGACTTTGGTTACCACGAACAGAAATAGCTATAAACTTATTTTTCTTTAATTTTCATACATAAAAATAAGTATCCTACCGTGTCCAAGCCTAGAGAATGGGTTTCCAGCATTGTCTGCTTTCTGTCTGGGGTGTCCTGATCCTCCACATAGCACCAGGTCTGCCTGCCCTCCACATTAGTCAGCCTCCAGCGGCTCAGATCTGTGGCTGGCTCCGTCTTGTAAGGCCCCCCGCGCCTCCGCAGCTGCCTACAAGAACAGCAAGTATTTTTATGTGAACCCAGTTTACTACTGGATTCTTGAACTTATCATATATTTTGTAGTATGTAGCAAGCTGTGATAAGAGTCTCACCAAATAGAAATATTTACTATTTACAACAGTGAAACCAATAATTCAGTTGAGAATACAGGTGTTAGGCGATATTTATGTGTTCAAAACCCTCTACTCATGCCTGATATACAATCCAAAACAGTGTCTATAGGTGATGGGAATATAAATATATATTTAAAAGGTAACTTTCCTCTCCTTCAAAATCAGTTTGAACGTGGCTGTTCATTCACAGGGGATCAGACATACCATGAAAACCTATACAATAAATGAAAACCTACTGACATTGTTCCTTGTATGTTCTACCTCTATACTTAGCTGTGCCTGAAGTGTTGATTCATTTTTTTTTAATTATTATTTTGTGTTTTTGTCATCTTGTTTTGCATTATTTGATTGGGACATCCACAAACCATTTCAATAGTCAAACCTGTTATAGGGGTATATCTACAGTTATGGAATTTGATTCTGTCAGATGGAAAATAAGCTATTAAACTTGGTTCAATAATTGCCTTAATTGTAAGCATACAAAGGCTTGCAAAAGCATTCATAGCCCATGAACTTTTCCACATTTTGTCACGTTAAAACCACAAATGTAAATGTATATTTCATTGGGATTTTATGTGATAGACCAACACAACGCAGCGCATAATTGTGAAGTGGAAGGAAAATGCTTCATGATGCTGTTTGTTCACTAATGTTCACTCTAACAAACCTCGGAGGCCTTCACAGAACAGCTGTATTTCTACTGAGATTAGATTACACACAGGTGGACTCTGTTTACTAATTAGGTGACTTCTGAAGGCAATTGGTTGCACTGGATTTTATTTAGAGGTATCAGAGTAAAGGGGCTGAATACTTTTGCACGCCACACTTTTCAGTTTTTTTATTTGTAAAAATTTTTAAAACCATGTGTCATTTTCGGTCAGTGTAACGCTTATCAGTTCAATTTTCTAAGCACAAACGGATATTTGGAAAAACAGAAAAATGGGTTCAATCACCCAGTTTTTCATTTTTTTCTACCTTGACAAATTAAAAAATTGGATCTTTAAAATGTTTTTCCAATTTTCAATTTTTAGAGGATCAGAAATTGAGAAAATTACAAAATTGCATCTGGGCTCCAATTATTCAATACTGCAATGGTATTCTCTCCCTCTACTTTGTGGAATATGCAGGTCATTAACTGCCTATGGACCAAAAGAAACCCAAAACTGACAGTATTGAATAATTGGAGCCCAGACGCAATTTTATAATTTTCTAAATTTCTGATCCTCTGAATAAAGACAGAAAATTGGAAAAACAGTTTCCAATTTTTTAATTTGTCAAGGCGGGAAAAAAATAAAAATTGGATATTTGGACCCATTTTTCTGTTTTTCCAAATGTCCGTTTGTGCTTAGAAAATTGAACTGATACTGGTTACCCTTAGCGTTTCCACTTCAAAAGGTCTAACTTACAGTTAGTCGGCTAACTTGACACAATGACCCAACAAACTGCCTTATTTTATAAAGCACAGTTACACTGTAGTAGTCCATTTAGAATAGATGCTCCCCACCCGACAGAATGCCCTAACTCACTATAAAGCGCGGGTCGCTCATCCTAAAGAAGACTCATATTATCAGAACTGTGTCAATTTAGTCAGCAAACTTTTGACAGCCACGTAATTACCTCCTATCGCTTTCACATCATTATTTTGGATAAAAACCAACCAAACCAGTTTTGGCGACATTATCCGTTAAACAAAACAAATACTTACGTCCCCTCCGTCATATTTGTGACAGACACTGAGTTAAATCGTCCGCTGGAACATATGAATTTCTTTTCAGGTGCTCTGGCCCTTCTGCTCTTTTAATGGGAATTGTAGTGCTTTAGAGAAAGTATAGGTTAATGTTCAGTGCAATTCACACTTCATATCCCAGCGGACATCGCGGTGCCGTCCGAGGAGTGGAGAGACATGAGCAGAGACTCAGCTGTCCAATCACAAACCGGTTGGGCGTAGAAATAGGCAGGTCTGCCGCGAGGTCCTTCAATCAGAGCGCTCCTACGACAAATACTACACATGTGCTCACATAATGATTATGATAACCCAGTGCCCCAGCACAGCCTGTTAAACTAATAAATGACAACTGGACTAAATGGGACGTTTACATAAAAAATAACACTTTTATTCAGTATATAGTTGTTAGACGATTTCATAACTCAACAATACAAAAATTGGTTTAAACAAAAGAAGCCATTCAATGGATTGTAGCTGGATGCAATCTAAGTACCTCTTATGAGTTTCTCCTAATGTCAGCAATTGATTTTTAATTCAATGTGTGTAATTCAATGTGTGTAAAGACAAGAAAGACAAGAAAAGCAGCTTTTCCAGAGATTTCAACACACTTTAGGAAAAAGCATATCATCGAGTTTGCGCAAAAAAACAACACAATGATCTCACACACACACACACACACACACACACACACTTATAAATGCAAAATATATGGTACAAAACTCAACAAAAATCTTGATTTACTTTTACTTTCTAATACAAACCCTGACATTAATACAAAAATAGGCACAATTTTGCAATCTGACCTCAACAGACAAAAGATGAAAGGAAAAGATGAGACATTCACAACACAGTGGACGCAGTGTGCCACAGAATGCCATGAGCTCAGCAAAAAAACAAAAAAATCAAAGTTGTCTCTCGCTACAGGCAGAAGTTCTCAGTTTTAAAATATTTGCATAGGCGTAGAGTCCTTTGTTTTAATTTCCCTTCAATCATCAACAATGCTCAGCAGACTACTCAGCCTCAGTCTGCAGGCCAATTCGTCCTCATGGCTTGCCAAGATCTGTTGCTCGAGTTCCTTCAATCGCAATGCCATAGATACTGGAGGAGTTTTTGGCCAGTCTGCTTGGTCCGACAGATCATTGGGCTCTGGCTCCTGGAAAGTCAAAACAATGAAAATGCATGATTATTGCAAATCGTGATTGCAACATTTAGAAAACATTGCTGATGAATCTCTCATCATTTACAGCCATTATCTAAGACACTGTTATCTAAGACACGTACATTTTTTCTATCCCCAAGAATGGCTGGAAGTAACTTGTCTTAAGAGAAGTGAGTGAGGGGAGGGGAGGGGAGGGGGCATGTCATACCTGTGTGAGAGTGGCATCTCGAGTCCGGGCTGTGGGTGTATGCATTATGGTTGTGATGGGCATGGACAACAGAGTGGACGATGGAATAAAAAGCGATGTGGACAAGTGGTCCAAGGGGTCACCATCCAGCCAACGCTGAAGCTGCTCCATGCTCCTGTAGACGAAAGTGTGTGTTAGACATGACACACAGATATTGTAGATTCTTTTTGGCAAATAATAATTGCAATAGTGTCGAGAACTTTTTTTCATTTGGTCAAATTTAATCAACACCACCTTACAAATGTCACAAGAAGATGTGCTTAAAATTACTCTATAAACTAAACATTGACAGTGAGCTTTATCTGAGGTATTTTTTAAAATACTTTATCAATAAACAGTACAACCAAAGGCCTTTTTAACTATTTTTTTATAAGGTTATTTATTTTTTATTCATACACATCTCTTTCAAAATAGCGTATTCTATAAACAGGAATTCTAAATGCAACGAAAAGGTTTAAGAGCAGTGCTGTAGCTGTACCTTTTGCTTTCAGCCTTCTCCTTCTCCAAGCTCTGGAGGACTGTGTGGGCCAGTAGCTCTTGTGCTGTGGGAGTGTGTGTGATGTCCAGCGGGGCTGTCGGGGCCTTGAGAGGCTGCGCCACATTGTGGAACAACCTCTGTTTGACGGACAGACTGCTGGCCATGGCACAAGCAGCCGCACCCACCCTGAGGATGGGAGAGGATGGAGAGAGTGTCAAGGAGGGGAAAGGGAAAAAAGTCAGAGGGCAAATAAGGAGAACTGTGATTGTGTAGCTGCAAGAACGTGACAATGTTACTTGTACTTGCGGATAGGTTCTTTAAAAACTATTAGCAACTTCAGTAATGTCTTATTTAAAACTTGAGTGGCAGGGAAATTAAGTCCAGGTTGGTATGCAAGATGCAACTTTTGAAAGAAAGAAATAAACCCATTTCATGAGACACACCAGCCACAATCAATATATTTATTTTGACACCCATTGCACATATACTGGATGTGCAGACATGGGGGTATATTGCCATTTATACCATCTACTCTGTAATATATTGCCTAACCAGCAGTGACCCCTACAGGAACCACAGGAAGTAGTAGTAGGACCCGGGAAGCTAAACCACCGTCACAGCAATATTTCATTTGATTTCATTTGTAACATGTCATGGAATTACAGAGGTCAGTTACCTGCCAACTCAATCTCATTATGATAACCTCAAATGATACAGGTTGCATCAGTAACTTGAACCCTTTTGGGTTTAAAAAAAGGATTTCAATACACTGAACTGCCTCGAGGGGACAACATGCATCCAGCAGTTCTAAGCTTAACGTTGAAAAAAAGACTGATTCTTACCCTTCCCTCTCTTGCTGCTTCTCTCTGTGGGTCTGTCTGATGGTCTGGGTCCATTCCTCCGGAGGCTGGAAACCCTTTAATGACTCTGTGGGAAGGTAGACCAGGATCTCCCCATCATCGGTAACGGCATCTTAACAAAGAAAACAAACAAATAATGACATACTGTAATGCAATTCATACATCGCTAAGATCACAAAAAGCCGATGTTCGACTGCAGGAACTTTCCCCTGGAACGAGGAACCTATGACAATCTCAGGGACCAGGGTCTAAACTTAGTTCTAGGGGAGATTTTACGGAAAAGTCACTGAAGTAGTTCCAAGAACTAAAAAGTCCATGGACCTTTGGGTAAAAACACGGCTATAGGACATGTGCATTGGTTCTAATTCTAGATCGCAGTAAAATGAATAGCCTAAGAATGTCCTCACCTTCACAGACAGGTGGTCCTGGGATCAGCCAGTCTTTCAGCTTGTGGTCTATGCAAATCACCAACACGTCGTCCCAAGGAATCTGACTGAAGGCTGGACCCACCATCTCGTGTCCGTCGTCCCAGTGAGTCACGGGTACCTTGGATCTGGGGTTTCGGGTACGCCGACCCTTTAGCCTGACCCTTTCCAGAAGGTTTTCCAGCCGCGACATTAGGAGAGGCTGACTGCGGCGTGAGACTGGGATCTGAGCAGCGTATAGAAAGATAGAGGAGCAGAGCTCCGACCACGAGTCTAGAGAGAGAGAGATAGATAGATAGATAGAGAGAGAGAGAGAGAGATAGAGAGAGAGATAGAGAGAGAGAGAGAGAGAGAGAGAGGCATAATAAGGAAAGTGAGGAAGGAGAAGGAAGTAGAACATGTGGATTATTGGTCACATCTTTCTGTTTCCTTTGTACTTGAGAGGATTTTGTACAGTGATGGAACCATTAATTTAACTCTGCAGTAATAAATAACCTTTCACACAAAATTGGCATGTTAGTCACTGACCTGTAGCAGAGAGCTGCTCCCACTGTGGCAGCTGCAGGCTGAGGATGGATTGGCGTAACCAGGCCAGGTGTTGGGCAGAGTTCCAGCCCAAATGAGGGACAAAGGCACGAGTATCCGGCAGGCAGAACTCGCCTGGCGGCCACGAGAGTCTACTGAGATCCTGGGACGACACTTTGTCAGCAATGTGAGCCAGGACAGCGTTGTACAGCTTGATGACGGGCCCAGGGTCCTCGGGAGGAAGGAATGCCGCGGCCCGCTCCTGCCGATGGGCGTAAACTCTGGGACTGAACTCATGGCTCAAAGTGGCCTCCACAAGCTGCACCAGGGTCTGACAGGAGAGTGGGAAGGGTGGGGGAGCACGGGCCAGCAGCCAACGTGTAGCCTGGCTCAGCTGGAGACACACAACAGGACGGCGGGAGAGAAGGTGGAGAAGACTTTGAAGAAACGTTTAAAAACTATCAATCTACATCAGTGATAACACAACTTTTTTGTCTAAGGACACCTCACAAAGAAAGCCTTATGGCACCATAAAATGTGAGCAGTGAGCACCAAAGAGTAATTTTAAAAAGTTAAAGTTAACTTTAGGTTAAAAAGCCTGCTGTTGCCGACAGATTTTCACAGAAATTATAACTTTTTTTGGACCTATCACCACTTTATAAGTTGATATGGCAAACTCGTTAGCAAACCTATTTCCACATCCAGCAGTTAAAGAGTAACATTAGCATTTATTTGGAGTTTTGTTTCTGTCCAATATTCCCTCTTTAGTTCTTCTTAGGTCTCCACCAACTCCAGAGGAAAACATCTGTCTCTTAGCTGCTAAATGCTGCACTGTGTTTACCAGCTAGCCTGTTTGGTCCAGGGCAGGTAGCTTTTCCGTTGAAAACAGCCACCTTCTGTTGCCAAAAAGTTGCTGGCCGGACAGCTTAACAATGACCCGCTTCTTAACAAAAGCTGCAGATTTAGGTAATTATTCTTTAACCTAAACACAACATCACTACTTCTATCAAATCTCAATCACCCTAAACATAAAAGATCAGGCTTGTTAGTTTCTATGCATGCGTTTGTGTAATACCTGTTGGGATCCCTGTATATCACTTGTGGTCTCTGGTATGAAGAAGAATGTGAACTCCGATATCAGGCCTTCCTGGACCAGTATTTGCAGCATCAGGGCTGAGAGGAAAAGTTCAGGGTTTACACATTTTGTCCAGATTAATTCAGCTACTGTTCCATAACTACTGCCTGATGTACAATGTAATGGGGATGCCACGGTATGGAAATTTAACCTCACGGTTATAGTGACCAAAATTATCACGGTTTTTGGTATAATCACGGTATTTTTAAAAGTGTGTTCAATATGTTCAGAAAGCCCTGATAGGCCTACACAAGCTGAAATAGTTTCAAAAAAGTATGACAGTGTTTATTATATTACAAAATATAAGCAAAACCTTATCAAAAGTGCAACTTTTAACATCAAAAGGAACAAGGGTTCAGGAGATTTGACGTACTGCCGCCTTTAGCAGCAACTTCTTTCCTGCACGTTCCGCAGACAGGATAACTATCTTCAATCAACAGTCCTTTGGCATTCTTCTAATAACCAAAATATGCCCATGCTTCAGACTTAGTCCTCTTAGAGGGCTGATAAATGTCAGCGCTGTCATCTCATGATTCCAACTTCAAGAAACGCACGTTGGAGGCTACGCAGTGCGCCTGCGCGGCAACTTCAGGAGACTCGGATGAAGCTGGGAAGGATTACACACACGGTTTCCACGCCGTGGTAATCCACTGTGATAATTATGATATTTTAAATGAAAACGCTAATGGTTATCGTCAACATTTTTATCGTGGTTTACCGTTACACCGGTAACCGTTACATCCCTACAATGTAACTTCATAAAAGTATTGCATAAAATGCAATCCCCTACATTTTATCTTTATTTAAATATCACAGATTGTGTTTATACTAGTGACCATTACTTTAATCTTGTAATTATGTCTTTATTACTGTTATTAATTACCTTCTTGGAGTTTCTGGGTATCCCCAGTGCCACACTTGGGCCCTGGCACCAGAATGGCCAGAGGCAGCGGGCGGTGCCAGGTACTGGCTTGCTGTAGCTGTTTGAGCTGAAGCAGGGCTGACAGCAGTTGTATATCCTGCTCGTCGTGCCCGGGCTCGATGATGACGGGCATCGCGGGGAGCAACATCATAAGGGCTCCCGTCCCCTGGAGCTCACCGCTCCCCTCGGTTTTGGACAGGCCGTCTTCGGTCAGAGGGCCTCGGGACGCCTGAGGAGACACCACCGAGAGGACTGGTCAGAAAACACATGTTACACTAGGGCACAGTACAAACAGAGTACAAACTAATGTGTCGATAACAACGGGGCTTATTAATAAGTCTCGATATATAGTTAAGCATATATAATGTTTTGTAAAGTTAATGTAGTTATCCAACTCTTTTTATTTAAATTTTAAATTTTCACAGTACGTGACATACAGCACAGTCCAAGGTGAACAAAGCATAGTGAATACAGTGTGTCACTTCCCTTCCTACTTCTTTTTATTTATACTCATATTCTAATTATTGCTCTTCATTACACACACGCCTTTTAGCTCAGCCTCAAGGCCTTTACACACTGGGGGCGTGACAAATACACACTTAAATGTCTGTATTTACATTTTTGTTTTTCTGTATTTGTTTATTTTATATTATTTTTTAATATATTTGTTTATGTATGCAACATTCACCGAGGCAAATTCCACATAAGTGTACTTACTGTGGCAATAAAACCTTTTCTGATTCTGATAGTAGACCCCAGGAGTACAACTATGACGCTGAAAAGGAGTATAAATAGGGGCTCTTTAAATGAGCACTTACAGTATCTACACTGTATTTTATAACCCCAGATTAAAAAGCCATGTTGACTACACATGCCCTCAAAAACGTACACACTTGTTGATCTCTTTTCTCAGCATTAGACTGCAGTGATCCGTATAAGCTGCAGTCTGATCTTACCTTGATGCTGATGTGGACTTTGTGAGTGCGTTGTCCATTATCCTGCAGTGTGTTGGTGACATGGAGGGTCTGCAGCGTGCCATCTAGCTGCTCCTCCCTCACCTCCGAGTCCTTATCGCCACCAAGCTTCACCTCCAGCCAGTCTGACAGGATCCTGAGGAAAACAGACAGGACAGGACACACTCAACAAACGGCTCAGCGAACACTTGGGCTGGATCCGAATAGGCGGATATTCGTTCGTTGGGTAGGTATTTGATTTTCAATATTGGGATTTGAATTTTCTTTTCTTCTTTTTTTTTCTCAATACTGTAACAAAGTTGAGACAGAGTCAACTTTTGGAGAACCGCAACCACGCTGCAGTGTCCAATGATGTAACCGGTGAACAGACTAGTCAGTTTGTTTTGAGGCGGTGTGAGAGTCCCGTACAGTAAACAGGAAACATCACTGCCTCTATCGCAGCCACAAGGAAGTTTGAAAACCTATAAGGGTAAAAAAAAAACTAAAAAACTAAGTGAAATGAAGCTGCCTTCAAGTGGGATCGCAAATATCAAGATCTAAAAATGATCTGATGGAAAAAGTCTACTTGTGCTACATTGGGGGGGGGGTGAGAGGGGGGGGGGGTTAAAGAACAACGCATGACGTCACACAAATAAGCCATATAAGTGACACTCCCATGGTATTCGGGACAGCCCAACGCTGGGTGCCTTGAATAAGAAGAAATTTAACCTTTTGTCATATTGAAGTGCAGCTGCTTACCTGTCTGCCAGGCTGGCTTCACTCTCGTGGTCACTCGGTAGGAGGAGAACAGCTTTCCAGAAGATTCGGTCCGGTGGGTCGGGGATATTTTCTGTCACAAGTGCTGGCAGGTCGAGTGGCGCCCACACCGTCTCGCTGAGAGAAACACCAAAAAGGTCAAAATGCTGCTTTGTGACATGCACCACTGACTGAATAAACGGGACTCGGGACTTACTCCAGCAGCTGCTGATAGTAGTAGTGAACTCTCATCTGGTGGATCGCTTCTTGCCTCATTCTCAACAACCTGAACAAAATACAAAACATGTTTCATACTCAATAGGGAAGCAAAGTGACATTCATTTCTAGATTGACAAAGATAGTAGATTAATAACAAAGGGATTCAGCCATGCTGCAAAAAATCTATCCAAACACCTAGGGCTGGGCAATACGGAGAAAATCAAATATCACGATATTCTTGACCAAATATCTATATTTATTATTGTAGGGTTGACAATTGGTGCTTTTACTAAATATTTTAAATTAGAGATTTTAGATGAATAATCATCAGTAATGTGGATATATTGTTTAAATGTGTAATGTGGAAAATAATAAAAAGCCTAGAACAGTCTGGTAAGTTCAGAAAACTACATCACTTTACTGTGATGTAGCCTTTAAATCAGGAAAAGTCATATTACGATATTATGATATCCAAAATTTAAGACGATATCTAGCCTCATATATCGATGTAATATCGATATTGCCCAGCCTTACAAACACCATATATTATGTGCTGTAAATGATATAATAAATCAGTATTTCCCCTATAATTGTACAGGGGAAGGGAACCAACGCCAGAAAAATATTTTTCTTATGCCAAAAATCCAGTGTCTTTCCTATATTCATTCTGCAGCAACGCACCGCCGTGAGTCCATGAATGAGGCAACCGTCTGTGGTTAGTTCACGTTGAGTGTGTTATCGAAACTGCTTGGGTTAGTTGAATAGGTGAAGTGAAGATGAAGCTGTCGGTAGCCTAACTGTTACAAACAGGCTCGGGAGTGAACGCCAAAGCTAACGTGCCGACAGATTCTGTGTTGTGTTTTTAGCTGAGCTGGACCAGAACATAATCTGTTAAAACCGATTGGCGATGCTGTCCAAAAACACGCTTGGAAAACGACAATGAACGTACCTGGTGCTGGAGAGGGCCAGTGTGCCGGCGTTTCCCAGGTTGACCAGACCTCGGGCCAGATCTGCTATGCAGGGCTGTGCGGGGGCGCTGGGAGCCAGCGCCTTCAGTTTGAATCGAGGGTCCACGCAGCAGGGAGCTGCAGGGAAACCTCTCATCTGTCTCTTCAGCTGCCGACGCACTGCCACCACATCACGCCACCTGGTTGTACACAAGAGAGGAGAAAAAGAAGAAACGGATAATAAATTGTAAAAGGGCATTTAAAAGCTATATTCAGCCAGAGTTTGAATGGTATACTGACAGTGCGTCAGATTGATTTCAGCCAGGCAAAGTCATTCTTGAGTCCCATCGCAGTGTTGAGTGTTACAAGATGGTCTGGTCTAAATCTTTTTCAAATTGTTTCTTACCTTTTGATGTATTTGTGGATGCGTTGCAGCTCAGCTTCAAGAATTTCTTCAACCAACAGAGCAATGTCTGCATTCAAAGTCTCCTCAACTAGACTGGTACAGACCTGCTCTGTGCATTTAGCAACACGGTTTGCTTTCTCATTCTCTGCCTGTCTGAAAAAGGGAAAAGAGTAAATTCAGTGAAGCTCATTTGTGAAAGTGTGCCACTCGTAGACATTAAACTTCATGATACTCCTTTCTTTAACTCTATCACCTTATTCTCATTTTAAATAGTTTTGTTAATTATGCAACTTCTCATCAGACCACTTTGGAAAATGGTTGCGTTTTAAAGCCTTACTGGATCTCAGAGGTTGCCGTCTCCTTGATGGTCTCGCTTAAAACTTCGTACATGAGCTCTGTGCAGAGAGAGAAGCTGTACTGAACCAGGAAGGCCTCGTGCTCCTGCCTCCTCCTGCCACCGACAGACATGGAAAAGGAAATGGGGATGAGCTGTGGCAAAATCCAGCTACTTTGATAATACAAGATACACTGATTATGATGACATTTCGAAATTATTGATGTTGAAGAAAAAAGGAACAGAAGTTGCTACTCTGGGGTGTTTGCGCCTTCGATTTTTTGTCTTATTTCACTTATTATATGTAACAGATTAAACACCATGATATGATGCTGTGAAATGAAATCTGCTCACATGGGGGAACTGTTTTTTTTGTGCAGCCCGACACTGGATGTCACAATCTGTATAGAATGCTTTAACAGTTTGTATGTCTGCTTGAATAAACGGAATGGATACAACTTTTGCAACCTCTGCATAAAATTAAACTAACAGCTAACAAAGATTATTTTGTGTCCCGTGTTTTGGGTTAGGGTTGAGGATGCTCTCCCCTTTCTTAACCCTTAAGTCTAGTGATAAAACACGGTGTGCTATGATCCACAGGTCGTTATCAGTAGACCAACCTGGCTTCTTCAAGCTTGCGTTTCTCTTCAGCGATACGCTCCTGCTCCAGCTTGATCTCGGTTGAGGACATCTCCTGCAGCATCTGTCCCAGCACCTCACTCACCAGAGACTCTGCCTGCACACTGCTCTCCCTGCAGAAGCAAAGGCAACAGAACAGCAAGTTAGTCATCTTAATAAAAAACATGCGGGGGGAGGAGGGGGTCAGATCTCCACTGCCTTTACGCACTGTAATCGCATAAATGAATGATAACTGCAACACATGATTTGAATGTAGCATGCACAAGAAAAGCTGGATGGATAAATCACTTGGACTTACGCAAGAGCTGCGGTGGCATAGCTGGCGCCAGCGTCTGCTACCTGCCTCACTGCTACTTCCAACACCTCTTCAATCACACAGTCCAGTTCAGCCATGATGTCCTGCAGGAGGGGAGAGAAAACAGCACAGCTACGGTCACGCACACACGGAAAACTACAAGGACAGCTAGTTCAGGGTTTCTCTAATGAGCTGTAATTAATACAGGCCCAGCCCTTTTTCTTTGTTAGTTTGTTTGAAATGTCAAAGACTGTTATAAATGGCCAACTCCTACTACAGTCCAAGGGGCCGTTTTCAGATTGCTGGTTTTGTCCATACAACTGTTCAAAATGCCCAAATA